>CALNHX010006230.1:0-93203 GCA_940337035.1 Agriotes lineatus
GTACTTACCGTCACTTGTTTACAATTTCGAAACGTGTAAGGTGTAAAAATTCACACGACTACATCTTTTGGCGTTTTTAGAGCCCTACAAACATATTCTAGATAATAAAAACCAAATGCCATAACTATACAAGACCAGGTAATGATATTTGTTGTATTATTTTAACTTGGCTTATTATTTTATTTTTGGTAGAACACAGCATGGACTAAAATAACTACCCAATTCAATGCACAGCGCCAGTTAAGCGCCATAAATACGGATTTTTTAAATGCCAAATATGAAAATTTAAAAAACGAAGTGAAGAAGTATGCCGCAGCAAATACACAGTGTGTATACTGCGGGTGGTGGACCGTCTACGCAAGTAATAGATGTACTTCTAGAGAAGATTCTAGAAATTATTAATAAGAAAAGCGTAGACGGAGAATAAAATATTTATGATAGTGATGCTGTAGAACCAATTAACAACAAGAAATGTGTTTGCTTCCGAGCCCATTTCATCTTGCAGTGAAATGCATCCTATCATATGGGAGGATAGTTAAAGAAATGAATGCCTTCCAACGATCACCGAAGAGGTAAAAGTTCAAGAAGTTGGGGAATCTCAGCAAATTTTATTTTAGGGAAAGGAGCCAGAAATATGGTTTTTATGAAAAAAGCGTAAACGAGAACCTGAAATTGAACAAATTGTTCGAGCAAAAATAAATATGTACCATAAAAAAGCACAGCTAATTTAACTGGAATGTAATCAAAAGGAGAAATATAAAATTTTACAAGTAGAACTTCTTCAACTAGAAGTAACTGAAAAAGGGACAGCATGGCCGTGCTATTAACTCTGTCAAACGAGGAGTTGGAGGCAAAGAGACTCTAGAATAAATTTAAAAATGACTTAAAATGTAGCTTTGTTTTTAACTAAACATAATAATTTTAATTTGTTTAATGTTTCATTTTGGATGTAATGTAATGTACGTAAGTTAATAAGTATCTAGACTTATAAAGTACTGAAGCAATTGTAAATTAATCTATGAAGTGTGCTGTTATTATCATAAATTCCTTGAATGTTATAAGATTCTACTACTTCATTGGTCACGTTCTCTTCTACAGGTAATGGTTCATTCATTTCAATATAAATATTGTGCAGTAGAGCTGTTGCAAGTATAATTACTTTTACTAAATGATTTGAAACTCGCATACCCAACGACAATATAGGGAAACGTCTCTTCCAGACTCCATATTGCCCTCCTATTATCTTTTCACATCCTATTTTCAGTAGGGGCGGCTGTGATTCGTGGCTTATAAGGTTGACTGCAATTATTGTTAACGTGTAAAAACCTAATATATCCTCAAAATGACACACTGTCTAATGAATAATAAAACAGTGTTGTCAAGTGGTCTGGATATTTTAATAGGACTTTTTGTGAGTTATTTTCTTGTTTCATCTGTCATTTAGTAATTAATATCAAAATGGCAAAAACAATTCATTGCAAAACAAAGCTTCATGTAAAACGAACATTGGATACAATTCAGAAAAATGTGTAAAAGGCTTTACCCACAACTTCCCTCGTCGACATTGTGACGCCAAATAGTTTTAAAAATCAAATTAAGTTAGGAGTAAAAATATCTTCACGTTTCTAATAAATGAAATACATTTCCAAAAAAAAACGTTACCGGTGGTCGAATTCGAACGGCAGACGGACCGCGTGTGCAGCTCCAACATTTTGTGGGATATCGTAAAGGACTGGGCAATTTCTACCTACGCCAGGGATCACCGACCTTTCGGATATCTGCGTCGCAGCTATATTTAGTAACGCGCTAATTTGTGCCTCTTTTTTGTATCGTAAAACATTTATTCCGTATCTATTGGCTCCCATTTTTGGTAAGAATAAAGCCTACACTATGTACAAATTATTACTTGTATCTATTACTAAGTTAAATGAAAAATAAACCAAATTTAATTTTTTTAACGTGCTCACGCTGTTTATATTTGTCTGAAATTTTCGCGGTTTCATGCCAGGTATATATGTATTAATGTGTATGCAAAATACCATCTTCCTCCGACAAATAGTTTTTGAGTTATACCGCCAACAGACGGACAGACAGACAGACAGACAGCCAGACAGACAAACAGACAGACAGACTGACGGAATTGAGAAAACCTGTTTTTCGTCATCTAGGGACCCTGAAACGTGAAGAGCTGAAGAAATCTCGGAAGGGGATTTTTTCGTGATTACAATACTTCCTTCGTCTTTCAGTCGACGGAAGTAAAAATAGTCCCAACTTTTTGATCGCCGCAGTAGTACGAAAAATGGCCTTCATTTTTGAGGTAATGATTTTAATATTCAGACAAACCCCTAATATTAATATTTACTATGCATCCGACGAAAGAAGAGCCCTGGTCATCAATGCTGTCTGTGTGGTATAAGATTAAAAAATGTCTAGTAAAATCAGCATTCATAGTTTGACAATTAACTGACGTTTACAGAGCTGACATAGAAGATGGTTTTCTGAGGTTAGGTATATAATACTTGCTTTCTTTTAGATTTTAATTGAAATTAAGGAAAACATATTTTTCAATACTATTTATTAAATTTCATTTTATTATAATTAACTAATAAAGTTTAGACGTTTTTACACCAAAATAACACCATCCATTTAGAATTTAAAACAACATAAATATTATCAAGCACCTAATTAGAATCACATTAATAATATGTCCGAACAGGGATATACAGGGTCCGGCAATGAAACGGGAAGATTTCGTAAATAATTTTATTGTCGAAAAATTATTTTTTTTATAATTATTAATACATTAATGGGAAATAAAAGAGTTGCCATTTGATTTACAATGTTAAAAAAAATTTTTTTTTGAATACTACATTTGCCAAATGTCCTCTGTTGACATTAAATTTATGCATTCTTGGAGTCGAGCCTGAAAGTTTTGCATCACTCTTCGTAGCATATCAACAGGTATTGCTGCAATCTAGTCACGAATTCGTTGTTTGAGGGCCGGAATTGTTCTGGGTGGATCAGTTCCAAACACTTTTGTTTTTAGGTAACCCCACGAAGAGTGATGAAAAACTTTCAGGCTCGACTCCAAGAATGCATAAATGTCAACGAACAACGGAGGACATTTGGCAGATGTAGTATTCAAAAAATATATTTTTTTAACATTGTAAATCAAATGGCAACTCTTTTATTTCCCATTAATGTATTAATAATTATAAAAAAAATAATTTGTCAACAATAAAATTATTTACGAAATCTTCCCGTTTCATTGCCGGACCCTGTACATTATTTAAGAAGATGAAAGCTGCAAAAACAGTACATGAGTATTGGTTACTGGAACGTACAGGGATGGAACCCAACAGAAAAGGAAGTATTCGAAGAGCTTTTAAGATGTATTGATATAACCGTACTAAGCCATGAGGGCTGAAATCTGCTTGCTCATTGCGAAGGGTGGGTTCGATGGTTAAGAAGAGTGATCTTTTGTCAATTTCGACACACCCACATTCACTTTCTTTAGCAGTCTGATAATGAGACCGTTCTTCCACTCTGTAGGTATTCTTCTGGTGTTCGCAACAGTATGTTTAAGTGGGTGCAGTAAATGTGCTGTGCTAGAAGGGTAGAAACTGAATAGCTCAGATGGTATGCTAAATTAACTTGTCATACCTACACAAAATAAAGGAAGTAAACGCCCACCGTTTTTTCCTTCTCGAAATAGTTCAATAAATTCAGCAACAATTGCCGAAACTGTGCGCAATGTCTTGTTTTGCACGACATATTAATGCATAAAATTACACTTTTTCCTAACCCTGGAAAGAACTGCTGCTTATTGTTAGTGAACTACTACAAAACTGACAAAAAGCGTTTATAGGACCAATAACCTCAAAAAATGTAAAGGACAGATCAGCCGTTCATCATATGTTTATGGACACATACAATGTTGCCTATAATTTCGGGTTTATTACAAAAATGGGTGAAATATTAGAAATAATCCTGAAAATTGACCTAATTTATGTATAATTTCCGTATCAATAGCACTCAATTTTTTCCAAATAGTTTTACTAATATATGTAGTTATTTTTACTGTTTCCTAATAACATGTTCATTTGCTCTAGGGATTTATAATTAAGATCGGTAACACTGTATTTTACAGACACACCGCGCTAGTCAACTCCATTCTTAAACACTCAGTGACGTGATGATGTAATGCTATCTTTGTCGCACTCCTAAATAACGAGAGTGACGCATAGAGAAAACAATTTATGTTCTAACTTCGTGTAACGATGACGCAGGGCTCATCTTTGGCTGGATACATAGTATCTATACTTGCAGATCTCTGAACGTATAGTACGGACAATTTCAAAACTACCAGTTAGAGAATGTTGAGAAATATAATCTGGTAGATGTCTTAACGAAAAGAAAAAACAAAATTATTGTTTTTGTGAAAATCTGCAACTACCAATTTAGCAATACATATTCAGAAAATGAATACTTTGAATAATTTACTGATATACGCTAAAGAAGATTTTCAATATAACTGTGGACGTATAAAATTATACAAAATATTAGAATCAATGGGTTACAAATGCAAACACGTAAATGGATGCAAAATTTTATGTAAACAATCACATTTAGTTGCAGCCAAATTAAATTTTATAAACATTTATGCAACTTCAAATTCAGACGGTGTGACGTTCGTGTACATTGACGAGACATGGATATTAGGGTGGAGCGATTTTAATCAATTTTTAAATTTTTAATTCTAATAGTGGCGAAAAGTTGTTACAAGTGATCATTAATTACCAGTTTTTTCGTTTTTAATTATATTGTTCTCTTCTGCCTTCTACCGCCCTCTAAAGGGGGTGAATTTTTTATTTTTTTTTTCAAATCCTAATAGCAAAAAAAAATTAACTTAGCTCAGGTACCCGCGGTTACATTGGTTTTTAAGTAAATTTATATTTTCTGTCTTCTACCGGCCTTTGTATATAAAATGTATATAAGTGTTTTATTATTCTTTTACTTATTATTAAGAAAAAGGTGTAACAGTGCATTTAAAGAGGCTAGTTCTGGTTACTTTCTTAAAATTCTAAGTGTTTTCATTACTTACTAGATCTCAAAATTGTTTGTACCCCACCCTTTAGTTTACAAAAATATTGCTAAAAGCAGCTCTTTGCTTGATTATCATAAAAACAAATAACCCATAACTCACCACGAGGACATGGCTGCTAAGCGAGTTCCACCCTACCCTCCCCCCACTATATATTACTTTTATGATTAAAATGTTTCTTTTTTTATTAAATGAAGACATTGATTCTCGAGATTTCAAAGTTACCCTAATAAAATCGCCTCTAGCTTGTAAACCAACAACTTTTGAAGAAGCTCTTCTTATCTTACTTCTGTCAATAACATTATCTTTGTGGCTTTCTGAGATCAGACCAACGTCTTGTAGAACAGCTGAGATAGTTGCTGCTGCGGTTCTGTCAGACAATCCACATACCTGTGCCACCGTGTTTAACTAGATAACATTGTATCCAGGCTTCTCTTTTTGCTTTTGTTCAGAGATATCTTTCGACGTAAATGTAATTTCAGGATTAATATCTTCCAAATCTAACTTATTATTTACATATTCAAATTCACTAATATCAATGTCCTCTTCATGGTTTATTAGTAGCTTCAGCGTACTTATGCGAACGTTTTTTCCGTCCGTCCGTCCGTCCGTCTGTCTGTCTGCCTGGATCGCCTGTAACTTTAGAACGGCTACAGATATCGAAATTTTGAAAGGGGGCAAAGTTGTTGCTAAGGTCCCGAGCACCTTCATGCGCTATTTGGTTTTGGCGAAAGGTGAACCGTTGGCGACCTATGTCAAAGGTCACTTTATTTTGCACTTTGCAAAATTTCCAAGCATTTTCACTATAATACTTAATGTTTTCGCAGTGCTGAAGCTACTCTTTAGACCTGTACTTGAGCAGTTTATTTTTCTTTTTTCTCCCATTTTCATTTCAGATTGTTTAAGTTTGTAATAGTTTTCAACTTTGAGTTTTCTTTATTCCCTGATTTTTAATTTAGTTGTCTCTTTGATGTCAAGTTTTCCTATACACATTCTCCTGGCAGTTCTTTGGTCAATCAGAAATCACTGTTCCTGAATTGGTACCTTATTCCCTTTTTCGCATGAACATTTTTCAAACGTTTCACATTTACAAGCACAAACGTCAAAAAGAGTTTTTGCGTTGTTCTGAAAGTCCTTAACTCTTAAAAATAATTGTTATTTCGTTTTGAGTTTGGATATTTTATTAATTTTAAATATTTGTCATGATATAATAATAATAATAGTAATAATAATAATAATGGTTTATTTTCCAACAGAAAAAAAAATCAATTATAGGACAATTTATAGAATAAACTAGAGTATTACATATTAATAATCGGCAGTTTTATTAGGGTAACTTTGAATCTAGAGAATCAATAAAGTAATATACTTATAGTGGCGGGAGGGTAGGGTGGAACTCGCTTAGCAGCCACGTCCTCGTGGTGAGATCTGATGGGTTATTTGTTTTTATGATAATCAAGCGAAGAGCTGCTGTTAGCAATATTTTTGTAAACTAAAGGGTGGGGTACAAACATTTTTGAGATCTAGTAATGAAAACACTTAGAATTTTAAGAAAGTAACCAGAACTAGCCTCTTTAAATCCACTGTTACACATTTCTCTTAATAATAGGTAAAAGAATAATCAAACAAAAAAATAAAAAAAATTCACCCCCTTTAAGGGGCGGTAGAGGGCAGAAGAAAACTATATAATTAAAAACGAAAAAAACTGGTAATTAATGATCACTTGTAACAACTTTTCGCCACTATTAGAATTAAAAATTTAAAAAGTGATTAAAATCGCTCCACCCTAATGGATATGTCAGAATGGCAGTCGTGTTCGCCGTTAGCTACACAAAACCGATTTGAAGAGTAACCCAGCCAAAATTAGAAATGAGGGAAACATTTGTCACTGTGACAGGGAAAGGTTTACACTGCATTAAGTTTACTTGTATCAAGCAAAAAAAGTAAGTCAATACAAATTGTATTTATTAAGTGTTTTGTATATTTTTAGGCAGTTTAAAATTAAGATGCAATTTAGTTCACTCTGACTTATGGTAGTTCATTGGCTTCAATGGGTATGCATCAAGTTATGGAAAACTTCAATTTGACCATGGCATGCTCTTAATGAGTTTTTTTTTAACACACGATATAAAACCATGAATGGCGAAATTATCGGGAACATGTGTAGTGGTTATGGATAGTGCATATCATTCGATGCGTCATGATTAATCATGACGTCAAAATTGAGGGAAAAATGACAAAAACGCAATTTTGGAATTTAATTAAACCGAAATGACGTCAAGAAACGGTATGTAATTAACGAAATATTGAAACAGCATGACCATGAAGTACTTAGAGTGCCGCCAATGGTATGGGGGCAGTGTAAGTCTTACTATAACAAGCACATAAATTCTCGACCTCATCTAAGGATAAAGTAAAAAAACTTATGACGTGAAGCTCTTTCGACGTGCACTCCTCAAATGTGGCAAAATTACTGTAAACATTGTGAAGCACTAATGTCGGCTGACTGGATTATATATATGGGAGATTTTCCAAATAAAAATATTTCATCTTTTATTACTTCATTGGGAGAATCCCACTCAGAGCCAGAGGGTAATGACAATAAAGAATCAGATTCTTCCAGTAATTAATAGAGGCGTAAAATGATATACACGTTTTGTTTCAAAATTTTAATTTTAAAGGACTTTTCCAAGGTTTAGGACCAGTATCATTGCATTAATTTTCTTTAATTCCACCAAAGCCCATACAAATTTAAAATAATTCGACAATACTAATAACTTACCTGAACATAAGATCAGTAAAAAAGAGTAGCTAGAAAACGAGCCAAATTAAAAGAGCCACTATACAGAGGTCCCAGTACTGCCTGAAAAGAATGATCTCTCGGAAATTTGTAGATAAAGTAGTCTGCAGAAAACGAAACGAAAGATGAAACTACTACCTAGACAACATCTGAAGTGCTTAAAGCATTGCCTCATACTTCAATGATTTGTGTAAATGGAACTGTTACTATAAAATGAGGTTTCCGATGGAGACACGCCAACAGATGTAGCAAGAGAATGTGTTTGATTAGACCGGAGAAATCCAACGTTAAACCTCCGCGAAGAATTTACCCTTTACAGGGGTTTGCAGATTTAATCAGACTATGATAATTATTTATTACACTAGCTCTTGAACATACACGAATTTGTGCTTTAAGTAACCGTGTATAAAATGAAAAAATTCAAAACGATATTGTACAAATGAAGACCAATAATAAAGGGAACTTCTGCTTTATTTTAGCTAGAATGGTACTGACTGTATTTAATATTAACGTGTAATCTTTTGTTAAGTGTTATTTTAACTATATATCAATTCTCCGAAGTACATTTAATAATGGTCATAATTGATAAATCTTAAAAGCCACAAAACTAAGGAGACAAAAGTTTTCAAAATCATGTTTGGATATGTTGTATAAAATTGACACTGCATTTGTAGTCTTACAAATATTTAACACTTTTTCTAACCTAAAAGTAAGAGTACATGGCATTTGAAGTTCCATTTAAACAGCTAAAATGGAATTTTGTCTCGGCCAACCCTACTGAAAATAAGGTGTTAACAGAATATAGTGTGTTTCTTGTTACTTCCCTCGCCTGAAAGACGAAGGAAGTATTGTAATCACAAAAAATACCTTCCGAGATTTCTTCAGATCTTCACGTTTCAAGGCCACTAGACAACGAAAAATAGGTTTTCTTAATTCCGTCTGTCTGTCTGTCTGTTGGCAAGATAGCTCAAAAGCTATTTGTCGAAGAAAGACGATATTTTGCATACATATTATACATATATCTACCTCGCATGAAACCAGTACAATTTTATACAAATATGTACAGGGTGAGTACATTAAAAAAATAAAATTATGCCTATAATTTAATAATTCTTCATCAGACGATACAGAAGAAAAACTGGATAAAGTTGAATCCACTGCAAGACAATGAATAGATACCACACATACTTTAGAGGTTATGTTCACTGTATTAACTGCGCTTTAATTGCTAAAGGCAGTACACGTTTAAGTTTAATCAGCATTTAAGGGTAATGGTAATACGGTAATGTTTGTTTAAATTAACTTTCAATTTAAAATTGTTGATAATACCGGGTGTAAATGAGTTAGTATTGAAATTTATTTTTTTGCTTCTGTAACTAAAATGGCACATAACATACTAACATACAGTGTGTCCCAGGATTGATGTTACAAGAGATGAAATGGAGTAAACATTTTTGAATTTTATTTTAAGGTTTTGGGATTCGGACCTGCTTGGTTTGAAACGAATTTTAAGAATATTTTCAGTTTTTTGAAAAACAAGTAGGTCTTGACAGGGAAGCGAAAACTATTTTATTCGCAACCATATATGTAATGTTAACATTCGTGACCTCATTTGAGTGGGGGAAGTCGTACATTTCAGCCCGCTATTTCCCGACCGCTGAGTAGGTAGGGACACTGGGAATCTCTTTGATCCATTCATGCGCGTCACAACATGTCGTATCATAATATAATAATTTTTCCAATTATTGTTTAGAATAAAGTGGTTGCGAATAAAATAGTATACAAACCTCGACAGGAAATTTCCTTAGTCTCTCGACAGTAATGAAACACTTCCTATTTCGGGCTGTAATATACTATTTCCCGCTGCTGATCATGTAAATCAGTGATACAGCCTTAGTAACAAAACGCGTAAGTCGGTGATTATATTTAGCATTTGCAATCGTATTCACGCATTTCTTCCAAGAATTTTTCACAGTGCTTTTATAACTGTCAAACAAAACGTCACAACCCTATAAGGCTACTATAATTTAGCATATGCCATAATTTTACGCCAGGTTATTACCTATAGTAAATTTTTTTTTATAATAATTTTCATGGTCAACTTTCTAGAGGATAAGTTGAATTCCTGCAAGGTCCCTAGTTTTAATAATGTTGGTACATAGATTTTTAGTTCGTTTCTTCCACTAAAAAAATTATTGTCATTTTGACAGATATGTCATAATTTAATATCGCTTGCTTTATTTTTGCATTTAAAATATTTCCTGGTTTTCTTTTTTTATCGGATTTTATTGATGATGATGATTCCATGTTAAGAAAAGAAATTTGCCAAGAGTTCAAATTAAGTGACATTCAAAATTGACACATAACCATAATTTTGAAAAAGTTCTACCAACACAAGGTATAAAAATTTCCTAGCGTTTTAATTACATGTCTACCAACATTGTAACACTTTGACAGTTATTATAGAAAAAAACGTACTTTACCATTTACTTTACAAAAGGAAATATTGGTAGTGAAAAAAAATATGTACTTTACACAAGATGTAGGAAGATTTACACTACCTCGAACCTTGCTACCCTCGTTCGCTTCGCTCACTCAGGCATCAAACGGTCCTCGGTAGTGTAAATCCTACCTAACATTCCTTGTAAAGTAATATACTATTATTTTCAGGTAAACTGCCCTTTTTGTTCATGATACGGCAAAATTTTATTAAGAAAAGTTGTTCAGAATGGGAAATTATGGCCCTATAAAATATTTCAGAAAGATCTGTTGACTTAGAAAAAACCGTTATTTTTTAGATCATACATATACAGGCTGTTTTCTAACTTAGGACGTTTCTTTAAAAGAAAAATAATGTATCATAACATGTATTTGCCCCAGTAAAAGTTAGATAATAAACGAGATAATATGTTCTTTTTAAATTTCTGAAAAAAATATTAAGAACCACTGCAATTACAATTTAATTAACAAAATTAGTAACAGTATATCTAACAAATAACTATTCTACGTTGTCACAGAAACTGTTCGAAATGTCTACTCTCTTGGTGCACACAAATCTTAGCCCGTCGTATCCAAGAAGCATAAGACGCCTGAATCATGCCCTGTTGCAGTGCTCGCTCTCGAATTATAGCTGCTGCATCTTGGCGCAATTCTTCTATAGTATTTATTTCCGAGGCATACACCAAAGACTTAAAATGTCCTCAGAGATAAAAGTCGAGTGGCGCTAAGTCCGGCGACCGAGGCGCCCAAGAAATTGGCGCACTAGGGCTTACCTACCTATTTGGAAAACACCGATTCAGGTATTCGCGAACTATGCGGCTATAATGTGGTGGGGCACCATCATTTAAAAACCACATCCGTTGCCGAATATCCAGGGCTATATCCTCTAACAGTTCTGGCAAATGGTTCTCTAAAAAAATTAAATATTCTACCCCAGTTAGACGATTCGATAACACGAAAAGTCCAATTAACTGTCCATTGAGAATTCCAGCCCAAACGTTCAAAGAGAATCTCTGCTGGAACTCAGTTCGCCGGATAGCACTCCGTTTCGTGTAAAAATTGCTTTATCACAAACTAACATATTGGACGAGAGTGAGGTTAGAATCAGTTTAATAACAAGTGAAATTTGTGATAAACGGAAGCTTTAAAAGAGTGTGGTGAAAGATAAAGTTTTTTAATATTAGTAGTGACAGCTTATCGAAGCTACGAAGACATTACAACTGTTAAAGTGGTTTAAATAGCGTGATCTGCGTGATACGTGAGCGGTGCCTCTGGACGAATTCGCCGGCGTGCAGCTAAGGTCAACGACCCCGTCCAGTCGAAACACGAGTCGGTTTTAATAATAATCAGCGCAGGAAACAAACACACCAGCCAGATGGAGGAACTGCTAGTAGAAATAAATAAAAAACTAGACGTGATGGAAGGTAGATCGAAGCGCATTGAAAAAAATTAGACGAATATAAAGAGGAAATGCAGCGATTAGCGTTAGAAAACGCAGAACTGCATAACGAAAATCAGAAATTATCAGATCTAATAACAGAACAGGATGAGAGATTAGAACTTCTAGAAAAGGAAGTGCGAATGAGAAAAATAATAATCCAAGGATTGCAGGATTCGACTGAAGAATCGGAGCTACAATTAAAAGAGAACGTTCGACTGCCTTTAAGGAATATTGATGTACAAATTAGTATAGAAAATGATACGCGCGAAGTTTCAAGACTGGGACAATACAACCCAAATAAAACTAGGCCAGTGTTGGTTGAATTAAATTTGTTGAAGCATAAAATCCAAATTATGAAAAATGCTAAGAAAATAAGGGATTTAAAAAATACAAACATCTGGATTACCAACGATTACTCGAAAAAGGTAAGAGAGCAACGAAAAATCTTGATACCACATCTAATGAAGGCTAGAGAGGGGGGACATAAAGCGTTTATAGCATATAACAAATTAGTAGTTAATGGAGAATCCTTCAAAATTACACAGTTAAATGGAGATGAGACAAAGAAAAAAGGAAGAACAATTAGTCAGCGCTCCCCACTTGGCATACATGATGAAAATCCTAACAAAATAGCTGTTAGACGATTGGAGCCGAGAGATTCAAAAAACTAACGGTGATTGAGCCTGAAGCACAACAGATAAATGACGACCGCAACGATTTATGGACTAGCGATTATGATAATAATAAGGGAAATAAAATTATGGACACAAAAAAGGTTAAGTTTTTCGGATGCTGGAATGTAAGAACTATGTATGAAAATGGAAAAACACATCAAATAATAAGGGAGATGGAAAGATACAGAATAGATATTTTAGGTTTAAGTGAAACGAGATGGATTGGTAGTGGCGAATTCAGACTTGAGCAGGGCAAATCGATTATATATTCAGGAAAAATGGAAGAGGATGCAAGACATGAGTATGGGGTAGCAATTTTAATGAGCCGAGAAGCAAAAAAAAACACTAATTGATTGGGAAAGTGTATCGGAGAGAATAATAACTGCTAGATTTAGAGCAAAATTCTTCAATATTATTATATTAAATATTTATGCGCCAACAAATACAGATACTGAAGAGGCAAAAGATGAGTTTTATGATCAGCTTTACAAGACATTTGATCAGAATCGAAACAAACACAAAAAAGATATTATGATATTAATGGGCGACATGAACGCTAAAATCGGAAAAGATAATACAGGACGTGAGGAAATAATGGGAAAAGAAGGAATAGGGGACTTGAATGAAAATGGTAAATTGTTCCTGGACTTCTGCTCAACAAATAATCTGGTTATTGGAGGTAGCATTTTTCCTCATAAGCCAAGTCATAAATTGACATGGACAAGCCCAGGGGAGAGAGTACAAAATCAAATTGATCATATTACAATTGATAGGAGATATAGAAACTGCCTACTGGATGTACGAGCAATGCAGGGAGCTGACGTAGGATCAGATCATGCCCTCGTACGAGCAAAGTTTAGAGTCAAACTTGAAGCAAACACCAATATAAAACTTAGAAAAGTGGCATACAACATTCAATGTCTTAAAGAGGAGGAAACTCAGAAGGAATTTGAATCGGTTCTCCAACAAAAACTTGAAGAACACAAGGATTTTGAAAGTATGACAATAGAACGGCTATGGGAAACATACAAGGATAATATGAACAAAGCAGCAGATGAAACTATAGGGAAGAGAAAGCGTAACAATAAAGCCTGGATGACCAAACACACATGGGAATTAATTGATGCAAGAAGATCGATTAAACTTAAAATGTTAAGTGCTCATTCACAGGAAAAGAAAGATGAGCTTCTACAACTATACAGGGCCACAGATAAAGAAATAAAGAAAAGTGCAAGGAAAGACAGACGGGAACAACAAGCAGAACTACTAAAACAAGCGGAACGAGCTGCAGGAATAAATGACATGAAAACACTATACAAGATAACACGAAGTATGGCAGGAAAGAAAAGAATAGCTACTGCACATGTAAAGGACAAAGAAGGCAACATACTTAAAACGGAGATGCAAGTAATTAATAGATGGGTGGAGCATTTTAGAGAAATTTATACAATACAAAAGCCAAACTTTGACGGGGGTCGAGAGATAGAAGAGCCTGGTGAATTACAAGAATTGAAGTTAAACATGAATGAAATATCAGAAACAGAAATCGAGTTAGCAGTCCAACAGCTGAAAAATTTTAAGGCGGCAGGATTGGATAATATATCAGGGGAGCTACTGAAAGCGGGAGCAGGAAGAACCATTAAAGTGTTACACTGTTTGTTTAATAAGATATGGTCGGAAGAGAAAATACCATCTGACTGGTCAGAAGGATTAATTATAAAATTACCAAAGAAAGGCGATAGGAGAGTATGTGACAATTGGAGAGCTATTACCATACTAAATACTACGAATAAAATTTTCACAAGAATATTGTTAGAAAGAATGAAAGGGGAGGTGGATAGTTTACTCAGACAGAATCAGGCAGGATTTAGACCTAGAAGATCCTGTATAGACCATATAGCCACATTGAGGATAATACTGGAAGAAGCAAATGAATGGCAAAAGCAAGTAAATTTGAGTTTTATAGACTTTAAGAAAGCTTTCGACAAAGTTGACAGATCTAAAATGTGGATTATACTCAGAAATTATGGCCTACCTGTTAAATATATTCGTTTAATTATAATGTTATATGAAAACTACAATGCACGTATTCTACACGACGCGACGGGACAGTTTCGGAAAAAATTAAAATTGAAAATGGAGTTAGACAAGGTTGCATTTTGTCGCCACTACTGTTTCTTGTAATGATGGACTGGGTAATGAAACAAACGACCGATAATAGAAGAGGATTACAGTGGAGATTTGGTCAAAAGCTAGAGGACCTAGAATATGCTGACGACGTTTGCCTAATTACTGAAAAAGTAAACCATATACAGGAAAAACTAAATTTATTGAAGTTGGAAGGTGAAACAGTAGGACTAGAAATTAATACAGGAAAAACAAAGATTATAAAAATCAATCCCTCAGATACCAGAGAAATAACAATAGCAGGAAACATTATAGAAAGTGTGGACAATTTATTTTACTTACCTAGGTAGCGTGCTAGATAAAGAAGGAGGTTGTCATACAGACATTGTCACAAGAGTATCGAAAGCACAAACGGAGTTATCAAAAAATACGAAATTAAGAATTTTCAACACAAATGTAATTAGCGTATTATTATATGGAGCAGAGACGTGGGCTTTAAGTAAACTACAGTTAAAAGAACTACAAACATTTGTAAATAAATCTCTAAGAAGAATACTCAAAATATATTGGCCAGCACGAATAGCAAATTCAGAACTCTGGAAAAAGGTTAACATGGAACCATTGGAAAAAGTTATAAAACGTAGAAGATGGAGATGGATTGGGCATACATTAAGAAAACCAGTATCAGATTTAACCAGGCAATCACTAGAATTCACTATGCAAGGGAAAGAAAGCAGGGAAGGCCTGCCTTAACATGGAAGAGAATTGTTAAATATGAATGTAAAATACTAAATTTAAACTGGTCTCAGGTCAAGGAAATTGCAAAAAACAAAAGAGATTGGAAACAGTTTATCGAATTATTGTGCAGCAAGGTAGAGGACTAACTAAAACTCGCGGGTTTTAAAATTTAAGTGTAAGTGAAGTGAAAATAGTGCAAGGCTGACAACCTTGCGCTACCTTTATGTCAATGAAACGTCCAACGGACGCCCTATGATCCTTTGAGGACCGAATAGGAACGAAGAAGAACATATTGGACGTAAATTTAGGATTTCGAGCATGTTCACGCAAAAGTCATTCGCAAAATCTTGTCCTCTGAGTATAATCTACAGGCATTAGAGCCTGCACGCTTTGCAAGTGATAGGGGTATAGTTGGTTTTCTCGGAGAATTTGCCATACTTTGGTATGAGAAATGCCCGTTCGATTGGCAACATGTCTTCTACTTACAGATGGGTCTGCATCCACCATTTCCAAAATCTCTTCAGCTTCGTCTCCTACAACCCTACCTGGGACACTATCACGTCTCCGGTTTGGTAGTAATTGTCCAGTGTTACTAGCACTTTGGTGAAGTTCAATAAGTCTTCTGGGAGCAGGCGCAACTCTTTGCGGAAATCGTTTTCTATAAACGCGAGATGCAGCAGCTGTATTTTGCAATGCCTCCCCATAAACTAACACCTATCTGTTAATTCGATACTGGAATACTTATGAGCCATATTTTTAGCATTGATTATTTCGAACGTCACCCTGTCCATCCTTGTAGGTTTACAGCTCCTTCTTCAGAATTCCATCTCGGTTGCATTGATCTTCTTTTCCATATGTTTATTTATTATCCAGATTTCCGCGCCATATGTTGCTATACTGCGTACCATAGTATTATAGATTCTTGTTTTAGTGTTTCTGGTAATGTGTCTGACCCACAGGATTGGATTCAGCTGTTTTACGCAATTTCTGGTTTGTCCTAATCTTTTCTCAATTTCCTGTTCTGTTTTCCCGTCTTTTGATATTATAAATCCCAGGCATTTGTACTTTTCAGTCCCTTTTACTTACTGTCTTCTTGAAGTTTATCTCCAACCCGTTTATTGCATACTCCAATTTCCTTACCATATAGCTGAGGTCATCCTCGTCCTGTGCTATGACAACTTGGTCGTCCGCAAAACTGAACGTGTATAGATGTTTGTCTCTTACTGGTACTCCCATTCCTTCACACTTCTTTTTCCATGGTTTGAGTGTCTGCTCCAAGAATATTTTAAAGGGTGTCGATGATGTGGGACAGCTCTGTAGAAGGCCTTTTGTTGTTTGTAAACTTTTAGATAATTTATTTCCTATTTTGATTTTTACTTTATTGTCTTTAAATAGGCTCTTTACTGCGTTGATTATTTTACTTTGAATTCCTGTCTCCTTCATGGCTTCCCAAAGTTTCATCCTGGGGACAGAGTCGTAAGCATTTTTTAAGTTTATGAAGGCCATATGTACTGCTCTGTTTTTGTCAATTTTTTTTTGATCAATAATTGTTGTAGTGTATAGATATGATCTATGCATGACCTTCCTGCCGTAAATCCTGCTTGGTCCTATCCGATCTTATTATCTATGCTTTCCTCTAATTTTCCTTTTACTATTTTCTCATAGAGCCTTCCCATTGCTGCTAATATACTTATTCCTCTGAAATTTTCACTTTTCCTGCGGTCTCCTTTCTATAAAATAGATACAATAAAGGCTTGTGTCCATTCCGTTGGTAATTTCTCTCTATTTATCGCTCTTTCAAACATTCCATGTATCATGCGAAATAGCTCTTCCGTTCCGTATTTCATTAGTTCTGGGCGATTCCTCCAGGTCCAGCTGATTTATTATTTTTGATTGATTTAATAGCCTTTTTTACTTCCTGTAGTGTTAGTTTTATTTCTATTTCTTCCTAGTCTTCTTGTTTTGTTTCTTCCTCTTTCATAGAAAATTGTAGGCGATTTTCTTCTAGCCCTTATAATAGGCCTCCCATTGTTGCTCTTGTATGTAGGCCAAATTTGCATGTTCCTTCGTGTTATTCCTTAATGCTTTAAGTACGAGTTTCTTATTCCCCCGAGGTGTTGTTCGACGTTTAGACATTCATCTTCCCACTTTTAATTTTTTTCTCTAACTTCCCGTCTTTTCGCCTCTCTATTTTTCTCTTTATAATTCTGCAGATCTTCTTGTGATTTAGTGCTCAGCCATTTTCTATAAAGTTCTTTCTTTTCCTTTATACATTCCGCAGTTTTTTCCCCTACGTTAATTTTGTATTGGTTGTTCTTTTTCTCTTCTTCTCCTAGTGCCTCAAAAACTGCTTCTTTATGCTATTTTTATATGCTGATATGTGTCAATGATGTATCCATATCTAAATTCGTCCAACCTCTGATCTAATCTCTTATCGGTTGCTCGCGTAGTAAGTGTAACTTTAATCTTTTTTCCTTTCCTTCAGTTTCAAATTTCGATTCTGCCTTTTTATTTTCTTTCTTCCAGATCTAAAGAAAGTTTATTTTTGCCGTTAGGAGTTTCTAGTCGGCAACGCATTCTGCCCCTCTTTTTACTCTGACATCCTTTTTTAGATTAAACAATATAAATTGTACATACTTTATTTTCAGGTAAACTGCCCTTTTTGTTCATGAAACGGCAAAATTTTATTAAGAAAAGTTATTCAGAAATTATGGCCCTATACAAAATATCAGGAATATCTACCTACTTACTACTAAAGATGCTTTACGCATGCGTATCGTACCATATTTTATCTAGGATGGAATCTAGAAAACACGGTAAATATAAGCAAATATTTAAAATGTAAATTAGGATTACCAGCAACCGATCGTAATTTTGCATGGTTAAAAATGTTAAAACACGTTGCTACTGACGACGTGACTAATGAAATCATTTAAACACGTTGCTGCTGACGACGTCAGCTAATGGAAACATGTTATTAAACACTCGTTTTACAAACGTAAAACTACCAACTAAAAGTAAATTTTACACACTGTCGTAGATACCTAATGCTTTTAAATCTTGGGCTATATTTTTGAAGATATAACTACCTGACAACGTTATTATTTCCCTCCTCTAAAAGATCAAGAAAACATTTTCATCGCGAAAAATCACAGTCCCAGATTTTCTCAGATCTTCAGGTTTAGAGTCTCTAGACGACAAAAAACATGTCTGTCTGTCTGTTGGACTTTCTGTTTCTGCGTCCGTCTCTCTGTCTGCCTGTTGGCAGTACAGTTCAAAAACTATTTATTGGAAGATGATATTTTGCATGCGGATTATGTCTACTTGGCAAACAGTAAAAAAATCACTCAAACACATACAGGGTGTGCACCTTAGAAAAATAAAGGTGTGCCTATTTTTGCTTCAACTCAAGAGAATAGAAGTCATATTTGGCGCATTGCTCAGATTTTGTCCTTCACAAAAAAGGCATATCTTGAACCAACATATACAGGGCGAACGCCTTAAAAATTCAATTCTTTTTGTTCGTCTGATATTTTCTCAATGTTTAGTTTCAAAACATCCACTTTCAAAGGAAGTTCGGTGTAAAGTTCTTTACAGACTTCTTAATTATAAGTAGTTAAGGATCCACTTTCTCAGCGGAGACAAGACTTAATTGAAATAGCTGGTCTGCAACTGAATATAGATGTCTGATATTCTAAACATTCTTTATTATATTTTTAACAACTCTTAAGCTTCGTGTCTGTAATTGGCATTGTTAGTTACAATAGTATATTACATACCGAGGTGGGAAGTGTTTCATTACTGTCTAGAGATTAGGTAGTTTACCGAGACGCGTAGCGTCGAGGTTAACTTTATCTCGAGACAGGGATGGAACTTTCCACCGTGGTATGTATACTATTTTATTTACAACTATTAAACAATACCGTTGTTATTTTGTGATTATTTGTCAATTATGATATATATTATTAACTAAAATCACAATGCCTGTTGTTTATGTCTCATAATTACATCGATACCGCCATAAATGCATCGATACCACCATAATTACATCGCTAATACGGATTTATGGGCATATAATCAAACAAGTCATAAACTGCTTTTTCGAGTTGACAGTTATCAGTCTGTCAGTTTGAAAATAATAATTGTCACTTCTTTCGTCTAAAACCTAAAATGGAAAACGATAACGACAATAGTGATGAACTGTGCTGTACTCCCCCTAAAGTACGCGATGGCTCTGATGGCTTAAAAACTCGCTCGCTTCGCTCGCTCGTTATTTAAACGCCATCGTCGTATAATAATAGCATCCATTATATGCTCGTATAATAATATACTATTATTTGCAATCATCTAATTTTAAAAAATAACTACAATTGAATTCTGAATAATAGATATCTTGATGTAGCAAATACTTTCGTTACCATGAAAACAACCCACTCAATGTTTTGTTACCATGGAAACACCCCACTTTTCAGGTATGTAATATTTTTCGGGGTATTTAATAATTTCCTGGCTAGTTTCAAGTAATCATCTAGTTCCCAGCTGTTGTCATGTCATGAAATTGACACATTACAATGTGATTGCGAATAAATATAATTAGCCTTTAGTGTGTAATAGTGATTATTGATAAAACTAAGAATAAAACTTTGGACACCCATATTTCCAAAAGTATAACACAATAAGTTTCTGAATTATTTATTTTCTATTTAGGAATTGCCTCTTAATAGCGTTAATAGATTACAAAACTTAAGATTATATTAGATCTGTTAGTTAGAAACATTAACAGATGGTCGTAAACAGTAGTGAAATTTTTTTAAAGAAATATGGTATTGGCTCACTAATATTAATATTTCTTAGCGAACAATATTTCAAAACGTTTTATTATTAGAAATCAAAAATAAACAGTAGCTGAAATAAACGGAGGCAACTATTAAATCACTGAGATTTTAGACATATAATTCACTAATAAATCAATAAGTAGATTTCATTTTCTGTTAAAGTAACTCCATAAGTGACTTCAACCTTGTACGACTTGATGTTACCTAATCTCATTAAACTATAACAAAATGTCTGTAATTGCTTTAGCCACATTCAGTAAGAGTATAGAAATAAAAGTTACAATCAGTAAGGGAATGGAAATAAAAAAGTAACGAGCAGCACAAACACGGTAATTTTTTAGTTGATGTTCATTAATAAATCAATAAAAAACTTTAATTACTTAAAATTGCGTTTTTAATTTAATCTAATTGATTGGTACGTAACTATTCTGTTTCTTTCAAATTCCCACAACAGTGTTTCAATGACGATAAGCGTTTATTATGGCAGAAATTCCATTATCTCCATAAAAATCGGCTGTGGCGCTTTTATTATGTGCTAGAATTTATTTCAGTTACTGTTGTCTACTCTACATTATGTGTTCTTCTCTGAAAAAACATTGGTATTGATTGCCTCTCTGCCTATTATTTCTAAATTAATTAAAGAGAACAGACAAGTGGTACTTTAGTTAAAAGCCAATATTTTCTCGAACACAATGGAATATATAAAGCGAGGAAACGCGAAGCGAATTTGTATTAGAGTCTATACAAGTCTCTACAATCTTGCCGAGCTTAGACTTAATGGATATTGGCTAATTCGGTTTTATGTTTAATCAATAAGGGAGGTAAACACTAAACAGCCATGGGAATTTACCCGATTACGCTGCATTAACTGCAACTGAAACCTCTCTAGCTTGTTCAGGTGTTGGCCGCTTAAAAACTAAATCCCCTACATATTGAGCTAATGGCAAACTAACGTAAAAAGTGTTCGTTGCAACAAATAGAACATTCTATTCGTAGTCTCAATGTAATCCAGACGACTTCATTTCTCTGTACCTCGATTAGTTGTGTGAATAGTTCAATTCGCGTCATAATTGATGTTTAATACATATAGAATTAGTTTCTTACAGTCATGGTAAAACGACCACTGTTACTACTCCTCATACTAGCGGAATTTCATTAGTAATTTCAATTCTAATTCTTAATATTATGAATTTTTCCTTGCTTTATCATCTGCCAATGGTGAACATAGAGTTCTAAGCATTTAAGGGAATAGCCACACATCATAAGCGAACGGAAAATACCAATAAAAATTTAAAAAAAGGACGAATATCCTACAAACGAAAACATGATCATGGATAGGATTGAACTCTAAATCTACTGCAATAATTTTTGATTAAATTAACCCAAAACAAAATGTGCCCAATAGTCACACCGAAATGTTATTAGTAAATGACCGTGTCTCTAGGTTCTACGATCGTTTGAATAAACGGTGCAGCTTCAGATAACATTTCGTTTAACCGACCGATAGCGCGTATGTATCCACGAAATAACCTGTTTGATAATGTTGACAAATACAAAATACAACATGTATTCCCAAAATATATAAAAATATAGCATTTCGAAAAGAAGTGGGGGATCTTTTCTAATTATATTTTAATCAAACCGACTAGATAAACAATCCATGGATGCTTATTAGTTAAACAATTGCAAGCAAATATAAGGTTTACGATGAGCAATCTCCATAACTAACCTGATTTCACAAGCCCTGTATTGCAATAGCAGCGGAAAGCACGAGCTGCGACGCCTGGTGCACGGAAAGTTGGAATAAAAAAAACCTAACCTGTGCTGTTGTCCACTTTCATTGAACTACTGGAGAAATGGCCAGAACAAACGTGTGGTATCGGGCGTTTTGGTTTTGCCTGATGCAAAATTTGTAACCGAACAGATGCGGGAACGGCTATTTCAACGTTCATAGATTTGCGACGAGTAAATTGTCGAATATTGGGAGTTACTTAAAATTAATTCTATCAAACGTTCGATCAAGTGAAGTTTCATTACGTACCGTCGTTTACTTCTAAATACTACAAAATCCTGAATTAGGCAGACGCGTGCAACGATCACCAATCCATGAAAATCAAATCCGTATCAGATTAATGGCGATTTTCACATATAATCTCATAAGAGCATGGACGTTGTTGGAACGCAATCAAAAAAAATTTCCGGATATGAATTAATTCTCGAATGTAGATTCGGTAAGAAAATCGTAACCCCACAAACCCTAAAAAGAAGCAACGTCTACCTACAAAAAAATTACAAGAAATTTTGTTGTTGTCTTGGTTACGGCTCGTGAACTAATTTTTCTATTGGTCATTAATGAGTGTCGTACGATTTTCAGGATAAATCCGTTTACTAAGCGTCACTAAGAGGAGTATCTAAAATGCATCTTACAGAACCGTACAGTAAAGGGTGAAAGACTTCCAAAATGGAAACTAAAACAGTAAATAATATTTTAGAACGTGAAGAAACTGATTCCGGAAAGGTAAAATGTTTAACGAGATAGAAGAAGAATATTTACGAGTGCACCTAAAAGAAATTTAAACCAAGAAAGTTAGTTTTTTATAAACTGATTTTGAAACAGTTAAAAATTGTATTAGATACCTTATTTTATGATTATATGTTATTTTAAAGGCTGACATATTAACAAAAATTTTAATCATCTATACTGAAAATGACAGCCTACTTTTATATATACTTTTAAAAATAGTTCAAGTGGTCGTTCTAGTTATGTTTAAATCAGCTACATAATGCACGACTTTATTGAATGAGTTTATTTGATGGCAGAACGACCGTAACTAACAAGGATGATAAACAGGACGAGTAAAATAAAGTCTGCTTATGTACGAGTTGCATACAAAGCTACTTCACTGCAGATTATTATCTTTTACCTAAAATAATATTTATATTTGACACGGAAAATTCAAGTTGCCAATAAAAAATTTGATAACTTCGAAGTGCGCCTTTTCTGTGGTAAATGGGGTTGTCAATATCTAGAAAAACTATTATTGAAAGATATTAAGCATGAATTCCTCTTTGTCATTTCTAAACTTTTCAATTAATATAATGTCCTTTATTGATTTTAATATAATAACGAAATTTACTTTAAAATTTCTTGTGATAGTAACTATTGACATTGATAGGTCGCTGTTTTACTATACTTTAGCGACTAGTCCATCAAGTGACACTTTATCAACGCTAACATAGTAGACGTTTATGCGCGACTATATATATAATGTACATTATTCAATGAGTCCATTTTATAGCAAAGACAGCAAAGCGACCGAGGCTAATAAAGAGGACGAGTACGATACAGTCTAATTATCAGCGAGTACAAGTAACTTGATGGTCTCAATTTTGTGAAAAATACATGATATTGACAGATGACTTGTCTTGCTTTGTATTTTCAACTCTATTGCTGTTATCTTTGATCCAGCTTTCAGCTCGATATGTAAGTGTTGAGATATAGACTTTTTTGTAGAGATATAATTTCGCCCTTACTGATTTTTTTACCCCCACTACAGTATGATTAATTTGGTAGTACACTTTGCTTGCTTTGCTTACTCTAGTGTTAATCTGTTTAATCTTATTCTTAAGTCTTCTTCTTGGTTTCTTTTTCTTTTGGTTGTATGCGTGACTTTGCTTCTATTTCCATATATTTCCAATCCATTGAGTTATATTTATTCTTTTCATTCATTTAGCAGTTGCTGTAGATCTCTTTCATTGCTGACGAATAGTATATCATCGGCATAAACCAGATTTTGTATCTCTACCGGTTGCATGTTACAGTTTCCCACCTTGAGCATTGTGAATTTTTTTTGCATTTCTTTAACATATTATCTATTACCAAAAATAAAATAAAAACAAGACTGGGCGCAGGTACTCCCTTTATTTTAGTCCCTTCTTCATTTTAAAAAGTTTCGAACAAATCTCATTTAATTTGGCTGCGCTTTTCACACTCTTTTATAGACTCTATATTGCTCCCCCTCGTTTCTTTTGTTTACATTTGATTCATTTACTGTATGTCATATTTATTATATGGTGCCTGGGTACCATATGGACCGCTGACTTTATTTTATTTTATTTTGGTACTCAGCCAACAGCCGTTAGGCCAATTATAGGCGTTGCTGTACATTTTAAATCCAGAAAGGCCAGGAATAAGTTTTTGTCCTTTTCTATGTGTTTTTCCATTGTCATGCATATGGTGAATATATGATCGAGTGTTTTTCTTTCTTGTCTGTAAGTTGCTTGTTATCTCCCTAAGTCTCCTTCAATCTCTTCTCTTAGTATTCTTTCTAGTATTTTTAAGTAAACACTCAATGTTACTGGTGTAAGGCATATTGCTCTATAGTTTCATGGTTCTACAGTATTACTTTTTTTATCTATTGGAATTACTATTTTCTATCAATTTTTAAGTATTGCTTTTGTTTTTCAAACTTGGAGATATATCCCAGATAGCCATCTTTGACTATTTTAACTTCTCCTGGAGATTTTTCATTTCTTAAACAATTTACGTTATCTGGGTTTCTTCTTCTTGCTCTTGTTGGACGTTTGCAATTCCATGTATTGTTACATTTTCTATTTTTTAAACTGTTTTAAATTTGTCTTTATAGTATTTTCTCTAAGCTTTTAGATGATAAACAATTAAATAAATCTAATATTTATGGAAACGTTGAAATAAAAAAGTAATAATTTTTTAGATTCCTTCAAATTTTCCTGGAGTTTAATAGTTATTTATTTATTAAGATCAAAGCGCGAGGGAATGTTTAAAGCGCGACGCAAAGCGAAGAGTTTTAAATATCCCGAGAGCTATAATCGTGATTGTCCACGTGGTAAATACAACGTTTCATTTTATTTAGGTTCTCAAAATGTAGAAAATTCTAGGATTCAGTATGATTCAATATTTTGGTTGCAGATTATTGCATCACCTTTGTACTGGCGCTGTGAATTTTTGGTGTGCCATGGTATCTATGCAAATTGCTGACGTTAGTGTAGTACATTATTGGTGTCTGCTATACTACTTAGCAACCTTATAGCCCTTGGGCTATAAAATTCATTCTACGCCTGCTATCAAGGCCCAGTAAGCAAGATTATGGTTCCAAAATGAAATAAAGTTGCTTCCACATATAGGATGTTGAAAAAGAGCCGCAATCCTATAGTACTACCTTAATTGACATCAAATAAGTATCATAAATCCGTTTTTAAAAGTTTGCTGCTATGCTTATGTCGAAAGATATAAAATTCCTTCTACCAAAATTAAAAACTGTTCTAAAGCTATGATATTAATTGTATTAACAATTTTTCCTAACAAAATAAAAGCGTTAATCTATATCAACAATTTCCGGTTAGTATAGTAATGAATAACAGACATCCTCAAAGAACAAAATATTGTTGATTATTTTTTTCGTAGCGATCTCAACCAATCAGAAGGCTGGATTTAGTTAAGTTATCTTGTATAATTTCGATTATACAAAATCGATTATACTACAGTAACTTCACTAGGCGACGCAATACATAACATTTGTCAACTTGATGTTGTTTTCATGGAGATGACGTTCAGCTAGGTTAATACAAACAAATCAAGCTGCCACTACAATATGTATTTGATCCTAATATTAAAATTTACTCAAAAAATAATCAAATCGAATACAATGCGTACTTCGAACATGTTATACGTCTCAAACTTCCTGCACAATAACAAATCGTGTCAGTTTGACAGAATACTCCTCCCGCTGACGCGGTCGGACTATTTAACCTGTCAAACTGACACTCTTTTATTATTGTGCAACAAGTTATCGACATATAACCCGATAATATCGAAGTACTTAGAGTATTACTTCTGAAAATACAAAATTACTGATCTGACAATCCTGCAATATTTGTATGTATTTAAGCACAATAAACTAGTCACCATATTTCAATAAAAAACAATGTTTTGTCAAAATATCAAATTCTGACAGTACCACGAATCTTAGTACATTAATTTCAAACGCGTAGTAATGGAATATGCAAATAATGAATATTTTGATATGCTGATGTGTTTGGGCCAAGCGAATGGTGCAGCAGTTGTTGCAGCTCGTAATTATGCAGAACGTTTTCCAAATAGACGTCCTCCTGATGGAAATGTTATAAGACGTGTAGAACAGCGTGTTAGAGAAACAGGGCAAGTAAATCCTATTCAGGTAAACCTTGGTCGTCAACGCAATATTATAACTCCAGAACTTGAGGAAAACGTTTTGACTGAAATAGAGAATAACCCTGGTCGAAGTGTGAGAGGTTTGGCTAGAGAATTTGCAGTTGATATTCATACTGTACACGATATTCTACGGGAAAAACATTATCATCCATTTCGTTATTCCCTAGTTCAAAGTCTTCTTCCAGGTGATGCAGCTCCAAGGCATCAGTGTCAGTGGTTATTACAGCAGCATGATGAAGATCCACAATTTTTTACCCATACTTTATGGTCTGACGAGGCGGCTTTCCCTCGGGATGGCGTGTTTAACAGAAGAAATAATCATGTGTGGGCTATAGAAAATCCGCAAGCTGTCAGAAGACGCGCTTTTCAACAACGTTTTCAGCTAAATGTGTGGGCTGGTATAATAGGAGATCAGTTAATAGGATCATTTTCTGCCATCTAGACTCACTGCAAACAGATTTATAGAATTTTTGCAAGAAGATTTTATAAATTTAATGGAAGATGTGCCATTAAATTTAAGAGGCAATATGTGGCTGCAAATGGATGGCGCTCCTGCTCATTTCGGTCTCCCTGTGAGAAACTGGTTAAATGAAAACTTTCCAGGACGTTGGATAGGTCACGGAGCAGCTGTTAGATGGCCTGCTAGATCCCCAGATATAAATCCCATAGATTTCTTTCTGTGGGGATTTATTAAAGAGTGTATGCTACAGAAGTGGATAATTTGCAGCAGTTGGAAGATCGGATTCGTGCAGCAAAATTTAGTTAGAAGGGCTAGTATTTGTATTGATGCTAATGGGCAAAATTTTGAACATCTGTTAAAACTAAAACAAATAATTTCTCTTTTGCTATTACTTATTTACTTATTTATTATTGTTTGTTCGTATTTGTTTTTTGCTTATGTACTTAATTCAACAGCCTTTTCGCTATTAATAAACCTTATAATTATTACTTCTGTTGAAAATTCAAAATAACTTTTCATATTATAAACTACCATTGCTTAATTTAAACTTATAAAGCACACAACAAACGTAAAAAATCAGAATCTAGACATAGGTCACTTTTTTGTAATGCATGTATATTGGCACTTATCTCCTTTGTACAGTGTTGCCATATTTTCTAACTTAAAAACAGCATTATCTCTGAAACGGTTGTCGGAATAAAAAAAATTGTGTTAACTTTTTTGTTA
Organism: Agriotes lineatus; assembly: GCA_940337035.1. Lineage (NCBI taxonomy): Eukaryota > Metazoa > Arthropoda > Insecta > Coleoptera > Elateridae > Agriotes > Agriotes lineatus. Next base: position 27,634 of record CALNHX010006230.1, read on the forward strand.
CTTTACCCATGAAGAACATGACGATACTCTTCGATTGCACAACTTTTTCAACACCCGTATAGATTTAGCTTTCCATATAAAATCTACCTGTTAATGCTAATATGCAAATATCATAGATATTTTCTTACCTGTTAATTGATTCAACTATAAAGATTATGAGAGTCACAACATCGTCTTATGCTTCTACATTATAATAGAATTTTACCATTGTGTTAAAGTGTCTTCTTGGGTTTTAGACTTCGAAAATTCGGCTTTTAACACAATACTTTTTTGCATCTGTTAGCACTAGACTATTTTCACGACTAGTCAGTATAATACAACGAGAAGTAGTTAAAATATAATGTAAAATTAATACCTGAGAAGTGTGCCTTTTCAAGCAAAAACCTTCAAGATAATTTTTAAACGACGTTTTTCATGATATTTTTAGAACATGGAGTTTTCATAATCACAAAATTGAACCCAGCTATACCCTTTATATCCGTTCAGAGTTATAAAAACCAATTCGGTAGGAAGCCTGCTTTGAAAGGACTTGAGCAGCCTCCGTGCAAGCACTAAAATCCAGCAACTTAATTAAGCAGGCCCGCCACTGCATTCATTAGGAGTAGTTACAAGCAAACTTTACGGCGATTGAAATAAAAATTAGAAAACTTCCCGACAATAAGAATTACATCGGGAATTCGCCGAATCGGAAAATTCGCAAGCCCATACTGTTTCTCCAACGACCGCGCCGAGACATTAAGATTTATTTTAGGAGATGGTGCCCCATTCGCAATCAATCGGAATTTGCTCCGTTGTTTTTTGGGCCTTTCAGCGAGTCGTTAAGCACAAGGAAGTTCCCCGATACTTTTAAAGTTAGCAACTTGTTTTCCCTTTTTGCTCGCTGTTCCGTACTTATCAGGTAGTATTCAGATTCCAGCGAGACTTTTCACGCACCCTCTGGAAACATGTGTTTGATTTTGTATCTGTGCATACAAATAACTCAATAAAATGAGTTATTTCCAAGAGTTTGTAAGTTGAGTCATTCAGTAAAAACCTGAACACAATAATAATGGACATAGATATAACTTACGAATTATTTAAAAAAAACATAAGCTCCAATATCTTAAATCAATATGTTAAGTAGTCGTAAGCATTTAAGTATGGAAAGGACAATCGACATTCGATACGAATTGTATAACAGGCTATATCTAGGACTAAGATTTTTTAGGTATATTTGAATAATAAGTAACTACTCTCTGAATCTTGTCGCCAATCCATGATTTGTAAGTGAGAATCATTAGCTATGCAATGCATCTTTTATCTAATAGACTTGTCTGTCCGGGACGCTGTTTCAGCAGCCAAACCGTAAGAGATAGAGAAAAAAGTTATTAAAGTTATATGTTTGGAATGGTCATGTCAGGTCAGGAACCGAATTTCAATCACGTGATTTTAAAAAATATTATTGTTTTTATTTAATACGCGTTCTATTTGAAAAACGGTCTTTTTTGTTTTATTAAATGAGACATTTGTCTCACTGGACTGCTAGTATACAATAATAAGAAAGTCGTGCCATGTTACTTGTTGCTAAGCGCGTCGGTGCTACCTAGACGCGCAGTTCACTAAAGTAACAGTCTACAAGATTTTTATTGAAAAAGTGTACATGGAAGATGTGTATTCAATAATGTTAAACGTTATAGTACAATTTGAACACGTGGATATGTTGAGTGACGAAACCTTACGTTTTAAAATCACAACTTGCCATTAGGATGACATTCACAGGAGAGTTCGAACAACTGAGTTTTTGTTTACATGGATACTCTGATATTTCTGTGCATCAGCGCAATACCATCAGACCATATTGAAGAAAAGTATTGTACAACAATTAATTATGGTTCAAATTATGTCTGTAGTAGAGACATAAACAAGGGGAGGTATTATCGGTTTCGGTTTTCAACATAAGTTCCTTGAATAAAAACACTGCTGGAGCCTGTGATTTGAAAATAGCACAATTCGTTAAAACCCCTCACCACACAAATATTTAACAACTGCTAAATACGTATTTCGATAGCCAAGCTGTCATCATCAGTAGCTACGAAAAACTTACACAGCAAAATGATAACGATACGCTCGTGACCAAATCACAAATGGAAGTGGGCGATTCCCGCCCAATTTATAGCTATTTATACTGTCTGGCCCGGAGGGCGTGACCGAAGGCCAATTAACATGGCCGACGGTCAATTTAACTTCAATAAATCATACAAGATTAAGAAAGGTATAGGTCCACTATCTTTGTTCAAAAGTTTATAATCTCGGTTCTTAAAAATGGCCAAGCTTTCAAAAGGATTTAGTTGCTTTGTTGAAGTTAACGCCTTTACAATTTTTAGGTCATCCTCTTGTATACTATGACCCGTTTCGTAAATATGTTGGACAATATGTTGAATCTAAAATGAGCTAAATGCTCTTTAAACCTAGTACCAAAATTACGACGTGTTTGCCCAATATATTTAGAATCACAATGGGAACATTTAATTTCGTAAATTGCAGATCTCTGTAAAGCCCTTAGTTCTCAATTTCTAATATTGTTGTTTGAACCATACGCAACTTTATAGCCCGATTCTTTAAAAATGTTTGCTAGACCCTTTGTAGCCGGGTGAAACGAAATTTTTATGCACTTGAATCCTTCACTTCTAAGACTGACGAGAGTTGTGGAATTTCGAACGAGCAATTTTAGAAGAGAAACCATTGTACACAGCAATGCTTTTTATGGTCTGAAGTTCAGTGGTATATCGATCTTTGTTTAAAGGAAAGGTTAACAGTCTATGCACTAAGAAATGTAGAGCAGCCATTTTGGGTTGAAAACAATGATTTGAATCCGCTAAAATGACTCTGTTTACATTGTTTTTTTTTTAGAAACATCGAATTCCACTTATTTTTATTTCTTATTACTAAGATATCTAGAAATGGCAGTTGTCATTCGTTTTTCATTTCATATGTGAATATTATGCGAGGAATTTAACTGATTCAAAAAATTATCAATACTACATTTAGATAAATCAAAAACAGCAAAAATGTCATCCACATACCTAAACCTTATCCTTGGGAAATACTTTGTGTTATTCATCAATTCCGTTTCGAATTTTGACATCAAAAGGTTGGCAATTGTGGAATTGTGATATAAGTTCCTTGCCCAATAAGCTTTTTATATGCACTTAGTAATGACAATAACAATTTCATCAAGGTTGCAGTAACTACGTAGGTACCTGCTGCATAGTAACTTTTAACTTCATTATAGCAACTTTTACATCAACTGATATGTAAAAAAAGACAAGCGCGAATCTACAAAGCTACATGCCCAGACCGACAAAATCTATCTACTCACTTAACTTTCTTCTGCCCTTTAGCCTTTGTAGAGCTTTGGTATTCCCGCTTTTTCATCGCATCTTCCCGCTGATCGGTTATACCTATATCACGTAGACCTCGTTTTATATTATTTATTAGTCTTTAGCGACAGCTTCTGGAAGATCTATTTCTAGGAGGTTGTGTATAACATATATGTAAGAAAGGAATAATTAGAGCATCTCTTAGCTAATTACTTTTATATCCCTTAGCACTAAGCGTAAGTATTTAAAATTAAGTGTTGCTCTTTTTTTTGTGCCTTATTGTTGCTATTCAAGTCCAAACGTCATTTACTTGGAGCCCTGTATTGATCACTGATGATATTCATTTTTACAGATCAATCAATTCCATTTTCAATTTGCTAATCTTTCCATCAAAGTTACAAGCAAATGTAAATATTTTTAGTCTGTTTCCTAAGTACATCACAAATCGTTTTCTGCCTATGTCTAATTACTCATTCTAGTACTACATTTAATAGTAGCGGTGAGAAAACATCACTTTGGCCTAGATCACTGTTACACTTAAGATATTCTGATGTACTTTGACCCACTTTCATAGACGCTTGCAAACTCACTACACACTTCTTTAACATCAGTAAAGTAAAATTCGGGCACTTCATTCCACGTAAAAACATGAACCAAGACAAGGCGAGTCAGGGTCCCCGAAATATCTCTTTCGAAAGTCCGGTCAATCTGGCACACTATTATTGGCTTACTGGGTGATGTGGTTAGCATCACGCTTTCGACGACTGCCTTATTTCCCTACTTCCACAACTGTGATTTCAGCACCCAATTTTTAAAGAAATTGGGCAGGCCGCCCGCCAGTTGCCAGATGCGGGGATTGAACCCCATATTGTGGCACCGCAGTCTGAGCTCAGTAACCGCTCGGCCACGCGACTTATAATATGATTGGGAACCCAAATTTTCTTTTGATGTTCCATCGCTAATACTTTCACACCGTATCATAGGCTTGTCTAAGACGTATGCACAAGTGATTCATGTGCAATGCGAATTTCCAACGTTTTTCCATACGTTATAGACTTTGTTAGTTATTTGTTGCATTATAAATAATTACCTTATGTAATAAAAGCTTTGGCACAAAGTTATGAAGCAAGTAGAAGTTTATTGTTCAACTTTATATTTATTATATATTACTAATTTTACAAATCACTTGAAATTATAAAACACAACTAAACTAAGTAATGCATTTTAACTCGAACTTGACACGTTAGTCTTTGGATCACTGAAATATTCATATCACGATCCTTTTGATATGTTCGTCTTCGTAATTGGTCCCCATATTGACTTTTGGATAAATTCACACATGGAATTCCTTCGTCACAATCCCTACTTGAACGAAAAATGGTTCTACAGGAAATGTTTTGTTGATCTTGCTTACAGTCTTAGTTCTTTTGCATTTAAATGTTTGAACGGTTATAGGGCGTAAAATACGCATCTATTATTATCGTTTTAACTCCTGCGTTAAAGTTATTTTCTGTACAGAAACGACGTTGAAAAGGTAGAGTTCAGACATATTTAATTAAGGAAAAATGCATTTTTGTTGATAAAATCCGTATAATTATTATAAAATTTTTAAAGTAAAAATTGTTTTGATGGTTTGTAAGAGTCAATATCTAAGAGTAACAACTAATTTCCAATGAGTTGTTTACAGCACTTTGTTTGACTAAAAGTTAAAACCAAGGTAATTTGATTTCTTGGGTAAAATTAATCAGCATAGCAAGCAGATTATTATTAATAAACTTCATTTATGACTACTCCAGTTTTTTATTTACCTGACTAGTAAATTAATGTTTTTGCTACTTCCGATTGATTTATTTGATTGTATTCAGATGACTCGTATTGTATTACTATTAAAACATGACCGTAAGCTGAGATAAGAGTCGGATTAACGCAGTTAATTTTAGCACATGATTAAAACAATGTTGAGGTAAGTTAAAGTTTCATTTAAAAAAATTATCTTGAGCTCAAGTTTTTATTAATTACCAAACTATTATATTATACCGAGATCATAGTAAGTATTAGTTACCTACGGTGCAAACGTAGTTAATATTATTAAACTAAAATCTTATAACGGTAATACCTACCTACATCAGTTGGAACCATTTGCGTTTTAACTTTTTTGTTTGATAAATAATTTTGCAATTTTTACAAATAACCTTTCAGCAATAATGATTACCACAAACAAAGTTATAGATTTGCTTCGGTTGGTGGTTTTTGTTTCTTTCTCCTCTAGGTGGGGCATCACAAACAATGTAGCTCGCTTATATTCTTTTGAGGTTGTCCTTGCTCTTTTGGCAGCGTGTGATAAATTATCACATATAATCTCATAAGAGCATTAATTATTTCCGGAAATTTTTTTGAGTACGTTTCAACAACGTCGTATTAATTTAGGACGTTGTTGAATGCACGAAAAATAATTTCCGGATATGAATTAATGCTCGAATGTAGATTCAGTAAGAAAATCGTAACGACACAAACCCTGAAAAGAAGTAATGTCTACCTACAAAAAATTTCCAAGAAATTTTGTTGTTGTCTTGGATACGGCTCGTGAACTAATTTTTCTATTGGTCATTAATGAGTGTCGTACGATTTTCACTGATAATGTAAGGTTCGGCAAGTGTTTTACTTACATCCAACAGCAATTTTATAGTCTAGTAGCATTGTTGAAAATGTCTGCTTTTGGTGCGCCAAAATACATAAAAAGACAGACCTATTAGACTAGTATTTTCCTTTGGTTAGGTTACTCCAAAAATTGTTGAAAAAGTCTAAGATAGTGTTTTGGTTGAATGTCGTGTTAAAGTGCGTTAAGTAGCTGAAACCACCGTCACATTATATAATTATCAATGTTTTGAAGCCAAATCGTGTTGTCAATACATTTCAGTTAATGCCTTGGCCTGTTTAAGAATGATTTCAAGGATTTTATGGTCCACCTTGTAACTATCGATGAGACTTACGTTTAGCACCACACCCTTGAAACAAAACGACTGTTGATGCAGAGCTATGATCCTGATTCACCGACACCAAATGAGACGAAGAGCGTTGCGCGGCTGTATAATCGTCTACATCTATGTTTTGGGATACCAAGGATAGAATTCAAATTTACTGTTTTGGAAAGAGTACTACGCTAATATTCAATACTGCTGTACAGTGTACATTGCTGGAAAAATTTGAGACGACGGTCTATCAAATTCAACTCCATTTCCAATTACTTGACCCCAATCTACCGTATTCGCCAGATCAGATTCCAAACGGCTACTTCTTGTTCCCATATCTTAAGAAATTCCTAGCCATTAAGATATTTTAATCAAATGAGAAAGTGATTAAAGAAGTGAAGAGCTAGTTTGAACACCTCGGCGCATCGGTTTATAAAAATGGTTCAAACGTCCTTAAGTACCGTTGGTATAAATTAATGTATTCAGCTTTTATACCAAATATAATTTTCTACGTGCCTCGGAAAAACGTATCAGCTATTTTGAATTATTATATTGAAACCTTGTTAATGTTAGGTGTTACCAATCTTCTATCACTTTCATGGGAATATCAGTTTAAAGAAATTGCCAACAGCTACAAATTTTATGTGAATACCCACGCCGCTGGTGGTCGAAAAACTTTTTAGATTTCTCAACTTATAAAACAACGCTCCTCACTGGCAAATATTTGTTCAAAATTAAGTTCAGGCGTTTATTACTTGAAGTACGCCCACAACAAAGTCAAATATGTGTGGGTTCTTGCAAACTCTGTTTTGATAAGGAATGTCTAAATGTACGTACAAGTTTTCTCTCGAATCTCCCCATCCTCGGGAGAAGGATAACAGTTTTCGCTAACTATAGTTCTCCCAAAAATTAGAAGGAAATTTAGTAAGTTCCAACAGCCATGCTTCTGTATATGATTTGTAAAACTAGTTGTTGCTGAAATATTCACAAGAAAACGTGTTGGTTGGTTGGCAATTTATTAATTCTTGCTTCTAAAATATTTGATTTTATTGCAAATTCTTATAAATGTTATTTCTAGTAAGCTGCAGAACAGTTACTAAATATGTTTCCTACATATTTGCAAAATATAGTACTGCTGCACTTGTCTTTGAAAGTATTCTGAAATAAGTCTGAGTTTAGAAACAATAACCTAACTAATTTTTTCTACATTGTTTAAACTGTTTTTGTAGACAAAAAGTTTTGATCCCAGTTTGAAAGGTTTACTGAAATCTAGAACTTGAAAATGATATCTTAAGGCTTGCATTTAGTAAGTTGCCGTACACCGGTATTTATCTAATAATGGAAATAACTTTCTAACAAAATTACAATTTTGTTATTACAGATGGAAAAAATGACGACTATTTTACATGTCGCTATATTACTTATAAATGCCCTCGCGACCCCAAATTTTGAAAAAGTTAAATAGAATTTAAGAAATTATTATATTTGTTTCTAACTATTATTGAAAATATAAGGTCAACTAATTCAAATTTCAGAATTTTTGCTCTGCCGGTGCATTCAGATTGTTATTTTCCATCAGGATAGCTACCAAAAAGTTTGAAGAATGTTAATCTTAATCCAAAATCTTATAATTTGCATCAATCTGAAACATTCTTATTCAAAAAATTATTTCTAAAGATATGCAACCCATCTAACCACATTAGATGAGGGAAGAAAAAGGTATGATTCGCCACAGTTAAGCTAGGTAAGCCGATTAAGATAACATCAAATAAATGAGCGGCTATACTCACAGTTTGTTTAAAATTTTAAAAGTAAAACTGCAGTTTATTTGAATAATAATAAATAGATTTATTTCCAACGGGAACTAAATTCCCAATTACATGAAACATAAAAAAATTAGTAATTAAATTAGTGTCGCTAAGAACTTAAATCAAATATAACAAAATAACTGATTATCTTCTAAACTAAACTATAACATAACACCACAACAGTGAAACAGTGCCTATAATAATAAAATAAAATAAAATGAAAGCACCGCCTAAATCCACATATTATAATATAATAATAAAAAATTTCCCCGAGTACAAAATCACTTCTGTTGGAAATTGCAGCACGAAACTGACCACTTGTGAGTGAAATATATCAATATTTACCTCCAATTTACTGAATGCATTTGACATTGCTAAAATAGGCGATTTGAAATGCACGTTAGTCCTAGAAAGCGGGTATAAAAATGAAAATTGAGATCTGGTCCTTAAATCAGGCAGTCGGAATTGTATTTGTGATAAAAGTGTAGAGGCGTCAACACGATAATTAATTAAATTAAATAGAAAAATTAACAAATGTAACGTTCTACGATTTGATAGTTCAGTTAAATTAAAATGAAGGCACAAAGAATTGGTGGTGATTTCGTGCTTTGAACGTAAAGTTTCAAGGTTCAGTTTAGTACTTTATTCGATATTATTGATACTATTTGAGACATTTTAAAACTGGGCCCAATTTTAGTTTTCTGCTCTTGAAAATTCATCCAACGATAGTGTTTATTAATAGTCATGATTAAAATATCTATTTTATTAATTAAATTATTTATTTTTGATTTATTTAGATTTTATTATAAATCTATTGCTACAGACTACGAGAACACGATTAGAAATTATGCAAGATAAATAAAAAGATGCCAACAAGAAAATAGGAAAATGAACTTTTAGACAAGCATATGTGTAAGTAATTTGAGTGACAGGAAAGCATTTAATTAATTTTAATATCAGTTTGAAACATCATTATAAGACGCTAATATCTGTCCTGTTTTATAATAACTGTTTTCTGCTTAGATAGCTAGATTATTAGCTTACTATGAATTATTTTTCTATTTTACTGAAAATTCAATTTTTGTGTATGTACACGGTACGGTATAACAAACTGAGAACTGTAGATACACAATTAAAAATTCACTGACACAGCAAACAAGTGTATTTCTATAAACTAAGCGTTGAGAGATGATTCATACATGACGTTTGGGTCACGCCGCTTCTGAGTGCATAAGTACTTCCGAGAAATAGGTAAAAGACGTTCTTTAGCAGTTCGAATGTAAAGGTTTGTTCTGTTACATTTTACATTGATTTACTTTTGGTTTATATTAAAATCTTTTACTGCGGATAATTTTATCTCGATAGCTTCCTTAGAAGTAAAATTATATCACACCAACACCAGTATAATTGTTTAAAATTTTCACTTTTCACCAAATACTCTGCTTTCGTTACGCCAAACCATTTATTTACAAACATTTCGATATTATCATGAAAATCAAATATTCATTGTTACAATATAAAGAAGTTTAATAGTTAAGTTATTTATAACCAGGCTTAGGATAAATATGCACTTAAAAGTTGGAAAATATGCACGTAAAATAGCAAACATATGCACTTAAATATGCACAAAAATTATTATCGTTATAATAAAAACAAAACGTACGAGTCAGATAGATGCAAAAAATTATTTTTATTAACTAACATGCAAACACATACATTTATAAAAAGAAATAAAATGTCACAATTATCTATATATTTAATTAAATTAATAATAAAATAAAAATAAGAAGTACCTAATTAATTAATGTTAAGATAAAAATAGGAATCAGAACAAGTAATAATCTCTTTGGAATGTAAAATGTTTTAAAAACTGTCAGTTATTCAAAAAAGTTTCCCGAATTGGCAGATTCCTTATGCTTCTGGGATCTACAAGTTCTGGTAATAACGCCATTGTATAAAATTGCTGTAGTTTTGGTATTTTGTTTTGCCAAAACATTGCATCTCTATAGATTACTTCTATGGAAATTTCAAGTGGTGACCATACAACAAAGAAGCACTTGCTTTTATTGCATATATTTAATTGTCCCTGTATTTGGAAATAGTAGTCATGATTTCTTTTTAATTTTAAAAATAGGAGTTAATAAAAACAAATGAAAAAAAAAACAAAAGAAACCCATTTTATAGGTATTCAACTTGAAAATCGCCTATCTCACATCAATACACATTAAAATTGTAAAGTTTGAAAAAAAAATCGTTGGAGCTGCTTTTGAAAAAATCGAAAAAGACTGAAAAATCACAAGAGTCAACACATACTTCGGGTTATGCGATTCTCTTCAATCGCTTGCTGTCGCATCTAGATAGTACACAAAACTTATACAGGGTGATTTATGACATGTGTGCCAAACGGTAACCAATGATAGGGGAGGCCATTTTGAGTAAAAAAATTTATAAAAACGTATGTCCGATATGCTTTTGTTTCTGAGCTGGAACGATTTTAAAATTTTTCTTTCTATCAGTCGGTTTGGCTTATATTTAGCATGAATACTAAAACAAGTCGTCTAATGGGCCAAACCACGGTGGCAAAAAAGGTTCAGATTAAGTATCTGTCAAAATATTTATTTACCTTTGTTATTACTCGTAGTTTGTTTCATAGGTAACGTGATAATTGCTATAATAATAGTCGATTAAAGAAAATTTTAAAATCGCTACAGCTCAGTAACAAAAGCCTATCGGACATATGTTTTTATAAAATGTTTTACTCAAAATGGCCTCCCCTATCACTGGTTACCGTTTGGCACACATGTCATAAATCACCCTGTATATGAAGTTTCAACGTCATACCTCTTTTCGTTTTTGAGATATTCTGTTCACAGGCAGACACACACACAAAAAGACAGACACACAGACCAATGAACAAAAACCAAAAATACCTAACACTATCGCACAAATACGTATTATTACGCAGAGATTTTTTTGAAAATAAGAAGAACATGAAATTTTATAGTGATTGGTCATGACGAAGATTTAGAATGATCTTAAACGATGAAATTCAAATTTTTAAAAATTGGAATTTAAAAATGAAATAAATATGTATACGTTTTTACATGTAGCTAACATCCAACATATACTGTAAATAAGAATTTAAATCCAAAGCGTATCTATTTATGTACGGCGCAGAAGATTTTTTGTTGGTTTTCAATAAATTGTTCAATATTTATTAAAATATACCATAATATTGATTACTCAGAGTTTTAGACGAGACAAAAAACTTGATCAAATAAGAATCTTACCTTTATGTACATAAATGTTGTGAGTGCAGAATATTATAATGAAATAAAAGAAAATCTTCTTGAACATGTAAGATCAGCAAGAAGTAAACAAAGAAAAAAAGGAATAACAATAACGATATAAAAAACCAAAATTCGAATGTAATATAACCATGCATTTCTTTTATAAATGTCATTTAATTGACGTTTTACCTTCAATGTTAATTGATAGTTTACTTGGGTTTTAGCATCACGTCGAGTAAGCTTAATTTGTCGTTGTAAACGTTTCAACTAGCATTATTGGGTCTTCATAAGTAATTATTCTTTAACTACAACGTGGCAATAGGGCTAAAAATAGTATACGAGTATTCATTCTCAAAATAGCATACATATTTAATTTCTAACGCCATTGATTTATGTGAATGAATTATTCTATAATATATTGTTTTCAGATTGTATGCAATTTAATTTTTTATGATATGTAGAACAAAGACTATTAAACTATTATGACCATTATAAAACATTATGCAATTTTCAGTAGAAATATACCAAATGATTGAAAATTTTCTGAAAATATTTGGAAAAATGTTCTGGAGCTAATTTCTTGAAGGCATGTAGGAATGCTTTTGTTAAAAAAAGTAGCTGAGGAACACGTTTTGCAAATATTTCCATAGGAATTTTTTTTTGCAAGCGTTATATTTTGATAGAGAATATCACGAATGAAAAAGCACAGTAAAGAAAACATTTTTGTTAAAAATAATAATAAAACTAATATCTAAGTACTAACATTTTAGGATTTTTTGTCAAAACTACAGTTAATTAACATTTAAGTTTGTTTAGGGGTCGCTTTTGGTTGCCCATAGCAACAATCATTATCGGCCTACTGACTTTGTTGTTTTTTCACAGCTTTGTTGTCTCTAAATGCTTTTATGACAGTGACATAACTGGAAATTTCCCGGTAAATTTCAATAAATTTCCGATTATTAATAATCGCCATTGCTATGGAAAATTTTCAATCAAATATACATAAGGGATATTCTCAGTTATAACTTCCCGTTGCCCTATATTTACGGTTGAATGTGTTTGCATTCTGTTTTCTTACCGAACTTTTCGTAATGAGGTACGCTGTCAGATTAACTGGTCATTATAGGCTTAACGATCTCCACTGGTCAAATCTACAACAGGCCATTGCCAGAGGCAATAGCCGTTCAGTTTGTTGCCTATATTTAGGCGTTTTCAAAAATCCCTAGATGTGGCGAACGACGATTTTAAAGTTACTAAATACTAGCCTTAATGTTTCTTCAAATACTAAGCAGGATTTCCTACTAGTCACAGACGCCGTCATTGAGTTTCAAAGCCCTTCGAGCAGCTAATCAAGTAGACATTGTATTTTAGTTGGATATAACAACAGTGCTTAAGTACAAACTACTTGACGCCTTGCGGACATAAATTCTAAACTATTTAAAAAACCAACAACTCTATATCTGTTGAACTCGAGCCATTTCCCGACTACATCTAGTTCAAGCCAATCATTATTCCAGGTCCGATTAAAATAAATATAAGAGAGAGCAACACATATATGCAATTTAGAAGACCATCAATTATGGAAGCTAAAGATGACCACTTCGTAAAAGCAAAACGATGGACAAGCAGAAGAATTCTTATAAGAATTATTTATATATTGAGGTGCTAATTTATATACGATGCGACAACAAATTGCTTGTTTAAATTCAAGCAACATTGTTTTATATAATGATGTAGATGTTTCAATTATCAAATTTATGCTATTTTAAAAACAGATTTTGAGTTTCAGGCACTCAAAATACCACGTAAATCGCCTTCAATCACCCTCTAACCGTCTACTTCCAATTGTGTGGATAAATATAGATGTGCAGCTATACATTACCTCTTGACGTTTATATCTCCATTCTTAGTTTTCAGCTTCAGCATTCAAACGTGGACGGAATGATATGGCACGCGACAAAGCAGGTGCATATACATTGCCACCTGGAAATGCGGGAATAAGTAACACAAACACTTTCAAGGACTTACACCATTTATAATTATTGGAGAAGGCAATTTTTTATAATATCCTGTATTAATAGTCTTCGGCTCATCAGCGACAATGGTAAGAAAACAGATATGCTAATCAAATTGTCGGACCTTCAGTTATGTATTCAAATTACTTCTGAAAGTTTTGTTTAGTGCTTTGCTTACAACACATTCTTGTTTTTATACATATGTATGGCTTCATGTTTTGTATTATTTATGCCACTTCTAAATTTTCGGTTTAGGTTTCAAAAGCTTTCTAGTACAATAAATTGACTTACGAAATAAAATTCGAGCTAAACGTCTCTCTTTCCACTATTGGAAACAAACGCAATATTATTAACGCTGATTAGTATTCTTTTTAGACGTATTTTAAACAGTTTTCTAGACCACTTTGCAAGACATTATTCCTTTTCAAACAACAAAAACAATATTTTGGTAGTCACAATATTAACTCTTTTTACTTATAGTAACATACTCTTTGAAAAATCGGTAAAACAAATTGTTATTAAAGTTCTACCATCCACAGCTAAATACCAAACATTGATTATGTTGAATTAAGTATATCAGGTACGCCGTTTTCGTTTTGTTTGTTTGTTACTGACTGTGGACCCCTATCTTGTTACGCTATTATTGATTAGTTTTAAAAGTAATTGCCTATGGATTTAAAGTACTTGGGGCTGATTTCATAATCAATTTTAAAGCTTCATTTAACTAAAGTGACATTAGAATGTACAGAATGCAATGTGTTACATATGGCATCATACACAATCTCACATTACTTTAGTTAAATGAAGCTTTAAAATTGATTATGAAATCGGCCCTTACTTATAATTAATTTAAAGACAAACTATATTTAGGCTAATGCAGTTATTTAAACAATGTTCCTGAAACATGCCAATACGTCATAACAAATTGAAAAATCTATAAAAGGCTTTACCCAGAAGTTCCCTTGTCGACATTGTGGCACTAAAAAATGTTAAAAATCAAATTAAGTTAGGAGTAAAGATATCTTTACGTTTCTAATAAACGAAATACATTTTCAAATAAAAAAATGTAGCCCGCTGGAAGGATTTGAACTCCGCCGTATCTGCGAAGCAGATCGTAACCATATCGATTTTTCATCTGCGCCATCGAGACAGAACGAGTACGGCGTGCTCCTCTCTTGAACAGAACGCTTTTATTGTTGAAACGTTTCGACACTACCTGTATCTGTTGAGTCCTATTTTGCTTCCTTCTATTGCAAAATTAACGCAAAAATAAACAAAAGTTTATTTTTTAAGGTGCTCACCTTGTATTGATTTGTCTGAATTTTACCGGTTTCATTCCAGGTATATATATATAATGTGTATGAAAAATATCAGCTTCCTCCGACAAATAGTTTTTCGTCATCTAGGGACCCTGAAGCGTGAAGATCTAAAGAAATCTCAGAAGGTGGTTTTTCATGATTACAATACTTCCTTAGTCTTTCAGACGAGGGTAATAAGAAACACCTTCATTTTTTATTCTTAAAAGTAATACTGCTATGATTTTTTGGAAATAGACGGCAAACTGCCATATTCTCACAAAATAATCTTTTAATTAAAATATGCAGGTGTAGGTAAGTTCATAACCGACGATCGTAAAAAAATACAAGGTGTAACTACTATTTAAAAAATGTGACACGAGTCGATCATAGCGGTTCAAAATTCTGTAATATTATTAGATAATTAAAATAAATAAATAAGTTACAATCGTTATTCGTTATCAAAATTTCTTTCATGTACCTACTACTGCATAAACTTCATTTCTCTAGCTGTTATTTTGACTTAACCCAAGGCATATATGGTCATGGACTACGTTAAAGTAATTTTTACGCGGTATATTAAATAAATATTTTAATAAACTAACTGAAATAACAAATCTCTTTCAACATGACAATCTCGCTCTCAGGTTAGAACGTGCAATTTACTTATTCATCATGTATGTAGTCCTTTCAAGTAAATTATTCTTTGACAATTCATCAAACATGCTCACAAGACACACCGAACAACGCTTCTCAGTTACTTCAGGTAACTATTTATCATTTCCTGAATGGTGTACCTTATGATACATCCTTCTGATTACAACTTCTTTAATCCTGCAGATCTCTGCGAAATTCTCTCAACGAACTTTTCGCCATCCACATTAACGGATAACTGAACGGATCAATTCGACGTTGAACGCTGAACACCTCCAATTCGTTCAATGCAACGACCCTCTTCATGCTGATTATTCACGATATTAAATTCTCTAGTTCCAATCGAGTCACAGAAATGGTTTAACACAGCAATTAACCTATATAATGATTACCTTTACATTCTTCAATATTTTCTTCTTGTTAAGTATTATTTTATTTCTTACATTTTTTAGTAATAAGATTTCTCTTGGTTTAAACTATACTTTATTTAAGAAATAATTTAATATAAACTTGTTGAATACTTTTAAATTTATTCCATTATAAGTTATAGTATTTTAGCCTTACATATTCACTTTCTTCTTATTAAATAATGTACATTATTGAAATATCAACAATTATAAATTTAACAATTATATTCTATTTCTTAAATGAATGCCATGCTTTAATTATCCCTTTATATTAGTTTTATAGGAATGAACAAAAAAATCAAACATAATTCAAGTCTCTTTAATTATGCAGCTGAACTTGTATTGCAATCTAAACAAGGGTATTAATTCTTGCGGTTATTCTTTGATTAGAAGGACATAATCACATAAATATATTTGAAAAATGGAGCCAAATACCTTTTCAAATTTTTCATCACTTAAAGTTGATAACCTCAAAAGTGCATGATTTACCTGCTTGAATACATTTAAATGTCCATATTATGTAATTAAACAATTTAAACTACAAGTTTTAACCCAGTATAAATAAAAGGGCTTCAAATTAATAAGTTTCCTTATTAAACTAACTTACGCTAATCACATTATTTAACACAGTTGCATTATAAATTTGCACAGTATTTAATACTTGCCTTACTCGTTCTTATTAACTGTATTTGAACAGTTTATGAACTCAAATACAAAGGATGCCCGTTACATGGATATTGGGTAATCTAAGCATCTAATTAATGTGATTATACCACTCCCTCTAACATCAACCAATGAAAAACGGTAAAATGCATAGTTACGCATGCACTAACTTTTGATAATGTACATAGCAACTGATAATCACATACCTTCCTGATTAATAGGTGATAATCACATGCCTTCACAAACATCACGTTACCTGTTATCAGTACAATTGTCATAACAACCACATTAACTGTACTTTTAATATTTAAAATACACTATTCAAACGTTGTTCATTGACTCGTGATATAATCTAGCCGACTGCAACTCGTGTCTTCTTGATTATCAAATCATTTCTGTTTCTACTCGATATATTGTTTTAGGCAATGATGCTCGTCCTTCGGACTCGCTTGATTGCCAAACAATATATCTCGTGTAAAAAGAATTGATTATTTGGTAATCAAGAACCCACTAGTTGCATTATATATACCTAAAGACCGTATGACACGCATTAATGACCAATAGAAAAATTAGTTCACGAGCCGTAACCAAGGCAACAACAAAATTTCCTGGTAATTTTTTGTAGGTAGACCAACCTAACTGTGAAGGTTTGTGTCTTTACGATTTTCTTACCGAATTTGCATTCGAGCATTAATTCATATCCGGAAATAATTTTCGTGCATTCCAACAACGTCCTAATACCATGTTGTTGGAAGGTACTCAAAACAAATGTCCGAAAAGAATTAATGCTCTTATGAGATTATATGTGAATAGAATTTTTATTTCAGTAACTGCAGCACGACGTGAACATATAGTTTTAGCTAACACAACCATATCGACTAATTTTATATTTGTGTATATGAAGTACGGAGACTCTATTCCTTGTGGGATCTTGACTTTTTAAACTTGCCTCTTGGATTTTAGTTCACAGAAATCATAAAAAAATCTGTAAAGGGCTTTACTCAGAACTTATTTCAAAAGTGGAAGTTGTGACACTAAATATTATGAAAAATCAAAAGCAAATATCTCAACGTTCCTAATATTAAAGAACAATAAAAAGAAACACTTGGTAATGCAAATTACATCAATTTACAAGATATTGCAGATGGATTCGAGCTCAGCTCGATTTTAGCGCCTTTGTAAGGCATTTCAACGGAAAGCAAGCAGACCGTCAGTCCCAGCCTTCCCGGAAGCACTGCCTCGTATCGCCAAGATTCGACAGCATTACACCCAATATGCTTATTGTTGCCCATTTTTGTTTCAATTACAACAATTACTCTGTATTTGTTTGTCCCCGTTTTTTTCAAGGGTAAAGCTTGATCGATGTGCAAATTATTACTTTTATCTATTCCTCAGTTAAAGCAAAAATAGGCATATCGCTGTAATCGAACCTGTTCCTTGGGGTTTACCTATAAATTAATTGAAATTATGCTAATTTTAATTTATTTATTTTTTAATTTTTAATTGTATGGGAAATAAAGCTGCTTATAATTACTATTATTATTAATATTTTTTAAAGGTGCTCACCTTGTATATATTTGACCGAAATTTTTTCGGTTTTATGCCAGATAGAGATATAGGCCGTCCGCAAAATATCGTCTTCCTTCAACAAATCGTTTTTGAGTTACACCGGGAACAGGCAGACAGACAGACGAAATAGAGAAAACCTGTTTTTCGTCATCTAGGGACCCTGAAATGTGAAGATCTGAAGAACCGGAAGGTGATTTTTTCGCGATACTTCCTCCGTTTTTTAGACGAGGGAAGTAATAAAAGCATAAATAGGTGGGCAAGCTATTTCACTATTTCGTTATCAGTTTAGTGTTACTAAAAAGGGTATATAAAGGCCTACTTGATAGACATGAGTCTCCCCAAAAATACTACTACTACTACTACTACTTAGTGTTACTTATTGTACGCAGTTCTTTATACAACTATCTATAGAATTATATTTAAATATGCTATGAGTTAGGTGTTCTATAATGTATGTAGTAAAACTAAAAAGCACTGCAAAAAATATCCATTGCTGATATCTACGGAAGTAAAGGAAATACCTTGAAAATTTCGGGATAACCAAGGATAAGTATAAACATTATTGTATAAAGCGTTTTTGAACTAATGATTTTCAAATCACATATGCAAAGGACATTATTTGTTCATTAAGTAATTAATTCAATTATTATTTAGTAAGATAGAAAAATGTAATCTCCTTTATTGTTGCATTAACTGTAAATGTATAACACTTTGCATACAATTGTCTTCCTCATTTGTTTTTCAGCATTCAAACATCTAGATTACACTTGTTGCTAAAATACCATGGCACAGCTCCTCATTTTTTTTTAAATCGGATAAACATTGCAAAGATACAAAAAATGTATCGGCGTTACCATTAATGAATTACTGTTTGATTTGTGTCGCAGCACCCATGTTTCACCCACTAATAGTCCACCGATAACAACCAACATTATCTCTGAAGTGTCATACTGAGTATCATCCGAATGAATCCAAGTTATATATTGCTATACGTAAAATTGATTTTTAAGAACTTTGAAGCAGAATACTGTCTAGTTGAATATAGGTAGCCTGTTAAATTATTTTATTTTGGCCCCCAGAATCTGTGGTTAAACCATATCCACTAAGTTTAGGGACGTTTTGATTAACCCTTGAACTGCTAAGGCGCTCATAGGGAGCCCACACTTTAGCAGTTTGGTTAATAAAGCACATGTACAGGGTGATTATAAACAATAGTTACCTTCGAATTTTTTATATAAATTTGTATGTACCGCTGTATATTTTATTGCTCTCAAACTAAGTAGTGCTATAGCGACATATCATGCGTTCTTTTTAAAAATATACATAGGGGATACTTGTATGTATACTAAAAAGAAAAAAAATCTATTATTTTTTCCACAACATGCTATTTGTTTTAAATTAAAACTCTTAAAATTGAAGTTTGCTTTATAATTGGTTGCTTACATATAGAGCAAAACAATAAAAAAATAAGGGAATTTTTCTTTTTAGTATACATACGAGTATCCCCTATGTTGGGTTCAGGGTATTCTAAAACGTGAAGATTTGTTGAAAACTCAATTTCGAATTTTTGGGGTTAATCCAATACTTGCTATTGTAATAAAAGGAAGTAAAAAGTATTCTCATTATCAATGTTTAGATTTTGAGGACATCTTTCTAAAAATATATATTTTAGTTTCCTTGTAAAGCTATAATTCTTACAAAAGAACTTTGTAA
This sequence comes from Agriotes lineatus, assembly GCA_940337035.1. Classification (NCBI taxonomy): domain Eukaryota; kingdom Metazoa; phylum Arthropoda; class Insecta; order Coleoptera; family Elateridae; genus Agriotes; species Agriotes lineatus. The sequence goes on from CALNHX010006230.1 coordinate 47,376, forward strand.
ACAAAAGTAGTACTTAGATAATTATATATTTGGTTTTTTTAAGAATTTCGTTTTAATCAAACAGTAAAAAAAAATGTATCGGAAAACGGAAAAAACATGAGCCAAGTGTCACTTTCGATTGGTCAATTTTAGTCAAAAATCACAGTGTTCTCCAAATTTATATTAAAAACGTAGATATAGGATTTCAGGCCGATCAATTAAGCCGTCTGAGCTGTAGAAAGGACACAAGTGACAGACCCACAGACAAGCATTACTGCAAAAAATACTTTTTTCTATCAGAAGACATGCAAACGGATATACCCAACAAAATTCTTAAGTTTCAATTTTTTTTATGATTAGGTACTATGAAACGAAATATCTAATTTATATCATATAGCACCATGTTTCATTGAAGACTTCCATATTAGTCACAGATTTTATTCATGTATTATATGTATACAATCAATTTCCAATGGCTCAAAGGAGAAGTTCTCACGTGGCATATTTTTGAAAATATTCAAATCCACCAGTACGTTTCCAGAATTGTCGAACTTCTTGACATGGCGGACTAAACAATTAACATCCTCGTCTCCGCCTCAAACATATTCACGGGATATTATTAGAAACAACTTTAGTTGTGAACCCATTGGATAATGTTCATCCCATACTTTAATCACACTGGTTATATTCGCATCCGAAAGAGCGATTAACTTTTTTCTTTTTTCAACAGATGCTTGAAGCTGCCATCTATTTGAGTGTCTTACATTTCGTGTTACATTAACTTCAGTGTACGAAAACGACTTGATTTTTGTTTTAAAATCTCTGTCATATCTGTATTCGAAAAATTTTCCACATTTTTACGCTTTATATTTTAACTATAGTCTGTTAATATATTGTAATGATGACTCTACCGCGTTGTAACGCCTATGTTATGTTATAATTGACTTAAACCATACTTTAGTTTATTCTTATTCAATTCTTTTTAAAATTGAATTTTGATTAACTCACTTGCTCTTTTTTAATTATGTATGATCAAAATTATTAAACTGTTAACGCTTCGGTAGAAAACACTTGATTGAAACACAGGTCGGATTTTTTATAATCTAGACTGCTTTTATTCTGAAATTTGGTTTTATTATTTTATGACAACTCTTACGTCTGTCACCTGACACTTCAAATTAGTTTTTTGCAAAATTAATTACATACAAATACTTTCTCGTTACATTTTTGTCATGTAAAAATGTCAAATAGTAAGTACTCCCTTAATTAAAATTACCACACTTCACTTCTTCTATATTCTCTTTCAATTTTTATTTAAATACCTGTATTCTGTCACCTGTTATGGGACTCGACACTCTCCTCTACCAAGCCCAATCCATCCAGTAACCTCAACAAGATCTCTCAACTTCCAAAACAACAATGCCTGCACGAACTCCGCCAAAAAACACTTCTGGATCCTCAAAGACTTCCTTGCCCAAAACAAGACAAAGCACCTACCAACCCTTTTTAGCAGCAATGCCAGCAGCAATCACCATCCACGTCGTCCTACCAAAATCCTCAAGCCACCGACGACATGGTATCACGAACCTCAAGTAGATGCAAGTTATAAGATGTCACTTCAATGACAAGTTTGTCGAATTAGAACTCCTTCAGATGAAAATCCTCACCCCATAAAGCGCTCACTCTGCTAATGATCTCGATGTAAACCACTTCCAGTCAAAACCATTCCTTGTTATCCAATTCAGATGATGCAATGTAGTTTGACAATAAACTTAGTTCAGCATCCCCTTCCAGACATTTGCTTTTGTAGATTATAACTGTATTACTTTGGTATTCTTAGCACATCCTTTATCTTCATCCATATCGTCTGCACATCTTTCATTCTTTTAACATTTTACTTTTATTTTTACGCGACGCCAATTTTATTTTAATTTGTAACCCTTTTATACACCAAATAGCTTTTTAAAGGGTTTATTTTAATAATTTCAACGGCTACAAATTGTATTACATATTTTTATATCAAATTTTATTATGCTAATCAATAAATATCTCCTTAGTGATCTAGTTTAGCACCTATTTCACAGTCCAGCACACTATAGAAGCTTTATTATATTTGTCTAATATCCACTATGTTAAATAGTATATCTCGAAAAAGTATTTGCCATTAATTTCCGTTTTCATTTCAGATAAATTAAATTATGTTAAAATCCTACTTTTACCAAATACATTTTAATAATTTTGATATCCATTTCATACCTAAATTCATCTTTGTAATTTTTAATAGTGTATTCTTTTAATCTTTAATCATAACAATATGTAATCTATAACTGCCCTTGTCTAAATATAAGGCTTTTGGTCGCACTATACATTTGTGTTTTTCTGTACTATTTGACAAAGCCATACCTTCTATATACTGAAGCACGATGATTTAAAATGTTAGTGACTCATACTCCCAAAGACACTTAAGTTGCATTTTAAGATTATTTTCCCTATTTCACGCTAACCTAATTGATCAACTAAAAATGCTCATTTTCCGAAACTGAAAAACCCTCAGATACGAATTGTCGTTGCAGTAATAAGCAGTAATATTTGTACTATGGTCAAAACCAAAATTTAACAAGTTTCTGGTATCAAAATAAAAAATGTATTTAATTTTTATTTCTACAAATTGTGTTAGCTTCCTACTTGGTTTTGTGTTTTTACTAGGCTAGCTTCTGTTTAAAAAATTGTGCAAACTTAAATCATCAGCACTTCCATTCTATTAGACATTTAGTTAGGTTTACCATGAAAATATACCATAAAATATGATTTCAGGATCTTTTTTATGGTCTAGTTAATGGATATATCACTTTAAAATTTTTTTAGAACATTATTTCAGCCTTGATAATATTTTTAAACGATACCCATTTATTTTCAGGATGCTGCTGCAAGATTTTAAAATTTAATTTTTATATTTTCCACACATGGTAACTTGATTTTTTAAATTAGTAATTAAATGCTAGCGAATTGCGATTTTGTACAACATCTGCAAGGGATATAGGTTTAGTGAAAATACAAATTCACGGGAAAGCCTAGCAAACCTTATGTAGGACATAAAAATTACAGGAAATGTTCGTTTCATCCCAAAAAATATTATACTTTGATTTTATGTCATTTTCTACTTTGACCATACGTATTTTGGTCGTTAGTGGTTAATAAAACTTCATTTTGATTTTTTGCAACATAAATACGCCTTGAATAGATCCAAGGATGCTATTACAGCGTATATGTACGCTGGCTATTATAGATCTTAAAATCAAATCCACCCTACTTTGACTGCTATGATAATTTTTGGGAAATTTATATTTTTAATCGATCATAGTAGGCGTATATACAAAAATGAAAATAATCCTAACAACTAGCTGAAGTGGTTTGTACAAACCACCAAAAATAAGGTTAAGTGATAAAGTGTAACACAGTGTAGATAAAAATACATCCTATGTAATGTAATCTTTGAATTGACTTCATTCATTTCAAGAAAAATGGAGAAAATCCAAGAATTAAATTCTGACTCGTGAAAAGTCAAATATAAACGAAGACACTCAATTGATTCCATAGTTTTATACATCTATACAACCGTTTAAAAAACAAATATTTTTCAAATACTTTTATTAAATTATTAGATAAACACAGAGTAAGCGAGTTAGCTATACGATTCACTAATTACTTGCCTGAAAATCCAATATACCCCATAAGTAGCCTACTTTAAAATCTATTACAGTATTTTCTTAATAAAGCTTCGCTGAGTTACCATCTACTCCTCAACCGAACCGAGTGAAATCATAGAAAATCCCAGAACGCAAAAGTCGACCAGGTTACAACTCCTACGATGTGGACAGAACTTTTACGCAAGTTGGGATGGACATCATCGACAGGCAGGTGGTTTTTAACGTGGACGGACGCGGGCCACCAGGTGCCCAGTTCCACTTCCTGATTGGTCACCGGTTAAGGCTCAAATTTATATGCGTAGTGCATGAAACGCTCAAATTGTATCCCGCGTGTAAATAATTGCGTACACGAGTTTTCCAATTACGCAATTTCGCCTGCATTTTAATTAACGGTATGTGCCACTTGAAAATTGAGACACGTTTGCTAAAAACGCATAAATCACCACTAGTCAAGGGAAACTCTTATTATCTTATCACAAACTAACCTGCTCATTTTAGCGTGATTATAGTAATAAACAGTTTTCTGCTACCATAACCGGATGCAGCGTTATTCCATAAATCGACTAAGTTATGGGCACACATAAGTGAGGTTTTGAAGGGAGAGAAAAATTTATATATAAATCGGTGAAACTATGGTTGCTGCTTTGGTATAATCCTTGCTAATACGTTATAACATTCGTTGATAACGTAAAAGTGTCATCGAAGGATTGTTTTGTGTTGGAAGTTTCTTAAATAGTGTTTCACAGTTTTCCTGCAATATTCCTACATTAAACTAATTTCTGTATGCTTTTTACAATCCGTATGGCACTGATGTTTTACCACAATCTTTAGGTTACGTTGTAAATTCATTAAGAGTAAAAAACAAAAATACTGGTCGTTATCCCTTAAATAAAATTTTGCTTAAAACAATATCAAACATTTTAAGTTGGCAAATAATAACTTTTCATCAATTCTGTCTTCCTATTGTAAAATCCAATATCTCAACTACAACAGTTACGTTTGTTACCGCTCTTAGTTGTTCACTTTACTTTCTCTAATGATAATTCAAATATTGTAAGCTACGAGGGATCGCCAGCTAGCTACAGAAGAGATGGCGTGCAGTTCTTTAAACTATGTAATTTCTGATTAACATGAGTGCCAACAAGTTTTTCCAAATTACAACAAATATAATCACATAGGTTAAAAACTTATAAACTTATAATAAGTCGCAGCACTTACTAACACAACATCTGAAATATAGAAGGTAGCAGTGACGAACTCTGGTATTGAAAGATTTGAGTCTGTACATTTGATTTATTAACCAACGTTGCATATGGTAACCAGTACGGGAATATTATAAATAAATATCATAAGTAAACATGAAGCTTACACACTTACAGTTTATTTTACCAACTTTGTGATTCGAAATATCATTAAATATCATTAATTAAGTTGCACTACTTATCTGAAGATGAATACGCTTGTGCCTGCAGTGAAGATCTAGAACCCCAACAAGAGCTAGAAGAAGTGGTTTCCGGAGATGAACCGGAGGGCCCCCAAACAGCTTAAAACCAGCGGAAGCAGGCGACGATTTTTTTCCTAAAGGTGACACTACAACTTCCCAAATAATAGTCAGCTAGTATACACCTACCCTGTCTAGCAACAGGTGAATCCAATACTACAACGAAATTCTGTGTTTGTTAGACGATCGTACGATGTGGGCTGCAGTCTCAAAAGGTGTCCAATTCTCAAATCGGCATGCCAGCAAGCTTTCCCAATTAATAATTCATATTTGAAGCCTTTAGAACAAGCTTAGAGTACCATTCAATACGCAAAAACCTCATCGCTACCTTTTTTTCGCAAAACAATTCAAAAAGCAAACTCTTGTTATCTCCCAGCTGTTTTTGACAGCCGATAAAGCAGACTTCCTTTCAAACGCTAATACTGCATTAACACAAGGACCGTGTTCCAATAAAGGAGCTTTTACACAGCCGTGCATTTTATAACAATTAATACATAACTTAATTACGCTTTTATCACGTAACACGCTTTCGTCTCCAATAGAATGATAAAATTGATAAGCAGTTCGTAGTCTTGTAATTCCCCAAAACATATGGACAATGATTCATTAATTTTTTATAGTTATATTGCAATGGTTTTGCATATAATATTAATGAATAATTGTATTTAAAAAATAACGATAGATGACTTATTTAGATTTGCTAGTTTAATAATATCGTATGATCAACAATTATTTTTAATTAGTATAGATATAAACTATTCTATAGCCATACTAGATGAAAATAATTGTTGATCATTTACACAATATCTTTTCATTGGAGTCAATCACTACTGTTCATTCTCATAACGATGGATAGCCTAGTGAAGCAATCCAGTCATATACAAACAGCTAGATGACATTCAAGTATAAAGGACTTGTATAAGACATAAGAAAAGTAAGAATAAAAAATATAATGGAATTTAGTTGGATATGGGTGTAACTTAAATAAATAAGGGTGCAGGTTTGGCATATTATGGAGTTTTCGATTTGCAGAGGAGGGCGATAAGTGAGGTTTGTTGAAAGTTGTGAAGTATTTATGAAGAGAATTTGTGGGTAGATAATTAAAATGATAATTTAATAAATGCCAGAATGTCTAATTTAATTAATATAGGTCAAAATTTTAACCGTAAGTAGAAATATTTATATAACCGGCTAGGTGCCAAGAAGTTTTGGAATTAAAAATAACAAACAGTGTGTAATTTTCGGTAAAGGAATTACACACATATGTGAAACGTAAAACTAAATTAGACATTATTCAATCGTATAAGATTGAATAATTGCGAAATTAAATTTCTATTTAAAATAAAAGGTAGTGTTGTTAAATAGCATCTGCCAAATGATGGAGTAACAGCATCATAGTACATGGAGGAAGTTACTTGGGGTTCATCAGTTGGCTGTAGCAGAGAACTAGAAGTGCTGTGAGTTGATACCAGAGAGCGCTCAAAAGGGTTAATCTAGTGTAGTATACAACATGGGAAAAATATCTTCTGAAGAAAAAGGTGTATGATGGATATTGATACTATTTAATGACTAATCAATAATTACCTGAAATAAGTTGGGAAGTGATATCCATAAACGCTGTTCAGTCAAAAGTTTGAGCGAACACACACTTTATATTAAGTAAATCTATATAACTGATATAGATTTTGAACGAGAAAAGTAATTTAAAATCTAGAACAACCATAAATGCATGTTCTAACTTAAATAAAGGGTTTTATGTTACAAAAATTATAAAATTAGCTAATATTGAAATTTATTTAATAGAATATGAAGAAGTACATAACCATAACTAATTACGTTAAATGAACCTGACATTTATAAGAATAAAGATTTGATCATGCTTATGTCAAAAGAAATTTTGATAAGAAATAATTGTAACATCAAGAAAATCTTTTTTATATACGCACATATAAGACCATTGCAATAAATGCGTTATAGAAGATATGCCTATAATACAATACTACTTTTCGTTTTAAATAGATAAATCGAATAGCGTTGTCTCATGCAGCATGTGGGAGCATCTCCTAAAATGTTTTGGCAGTAGCAATGCTAAGGAAAATTTATTGATGTTTCATATTTGATTGAATGACGCTTCATATTTTTATATCAGTAGTTGTAAACTAAAATGGATGTTAAACATATCTAATTGACTGGCCATTTGCTTTTGATCAAAATTAAATAGGTAATTATAAAAATAACATTATTAATTACTTAGCTGTGGAATCGATTTTAACTTACAATTAAACTTTGTTCGTGGTTATTCTTTTCTTCTTCTCCTCTTTTCCACCTTTCTTACGTCCACTGCTGGACATAGGCCTCACCCAAGAACCAAGCTGTTCTGTCGTATGCAATTCTCGTTCATTGTCGACCAGCAGTCTTTCTAATATCATCAACCCATCTTTGTGACAGTCGCCCAACACTTCGCTTGTATATTCTGGGGCGCCATTTCATTACCCTCCTAGTCCATCTTTGTCCTACCCAACTCCATTTTAATTGCGTGTTTTTCCTATATCTTTGACTTTAGCTTTTTGTCTAATATCGAGGCTGGTTACTTTGTCTCAGATTATTATTGCTAATGTGCTTTTCTCCATCTCCCTCTGAGTAGCTCTGTTTCTCTTTGTGAAGGTGGTGTATTTTACTCCACATGATCTAGCAGAATATAGGAATCGAAAATGTTTTCTTAGACTGATTGTTATGACCATGTCACTTACTGTTATTGAAATCTTTCCAAACGCTGCCCATTCAAGCCTTGTTCTTCTATAGTTTTATGAGTTGACGTTGGTCTCTATTTTATTTTGATCTATATTGAATTATTTTAGACTGGCTGATCTGACTTTAATTCTTCTCATGTTCATTCATACATATTCTGAACTAATTAAAACAATATCGTCGCCAATCTTTAAATGATACGGATATTTGCTTTATATACATTATTTATACCCACTGATCCCAATCAAATTGCTGAAGAGAAAAACTTCAGAGAAATTAATATTTGTATCTTTACTTAGTTTGACCTGGATATTTGTTGTGTAGCATCATTATTTTTGCATTCTGTTGGAGCTCTTTCATTTTCAAGGCATTTATTTAAGAGCAACTCAAGGGTAGACAACAAAACTGTGCTTCCATATATTATCACCTTTGATGTTATTCCATCTCAATTGACGTACGTCTATGTTTTATTTGCTTCAATGGAATTTTAATTTAATCTATGGTAATTTCATTTCAATGCTCAGAATTGACATTTATAATCTTGGTATTATTATTTAATTTCAGTCGATTATTATGAAATGTAGACGCGTCGTGCAGTTTTGTAAAAACTATCTATTGTTTTCATTATTGGTTCTTTTTCTGTTTCTATAATATCTTTATCGTTTTCCTTCTACTAATTTAGATTCATCCATTCGTCGTAAGACTTTCATATTTTTGTTGTCTCCTATAGTTTCGGTAATTATTTAACTCCTTGTCTTTCTTGATATCCTTGCGTATCTCCTGTGGAATTGTTTTATCCGGTGCTTGATATTCTGTGCAATCCCTGCTTAACGTTGTTTTTCTCTGTATAAGATCTTCCTTTGATTTTTGTGTTTTCTGTTGTCGGTTTACCATAATAAAAGCTTCTTTAATCGCATGAGGGATGTCCTTAAGAATTATATTGACGATTTCATATACATACATTCGTGTTGTAAAGCTTTCATTATGACTTATTAATTGCTTTATAGCTCCTTTTGATAGCAATATTGATTTTGTTTCAATATGTTGACATCTATATTTTTACTTGTCTTTATCATGCAATTTCTTTCTGTTCTGATTTACTACGACTGTTCCTTTACCTAGTCTATGGTCGCTGTTACAATAAAATTGGTTTTTATCTATTTTGTTTTTTGGAAATTATATAATCAATTTCATTATTAACAGTTAATGATACTTAGGTACCTCTACACCAAACGAATATACTCATACTAATTTCGTCAACATGATGGTGCTGATTCCTATTTTCTTCCTACGCTTAATGAATTTTTAAATCAGAGGCTTGAAGATTATGTGACTAGAGACAATATACACACCCGACCATCAATATTTCCTCAACTCTACATATTACCCTCATAATTTATGGAGCCATATAAAAAATATTGCACATCAAACCTCTTCAAAGACTGCAGATGATCTTAAGATGCGCATTGTTTAGATCTATCTATATTTCGGGTTCAGTATTTACATCAGATCTATATAATATACTAAAGTAATATATCTGTACCGATTAGGTAATTATAACACACTGAAATACAACATATTGTTGTCTACCCGATCCCAGTACGCCAGGCCTCTCTGTCCCATACTTGATCTTCTTCTAAGTTTTTTTCTGCCATTGTCCTTCGTATGCCCTCGTTCCAAGATCTTCTTGATCTACCCCTTTTCTTTCTTCCGGGAGGCTTCTATTCGAAAATCTTCTTTGGCCATCTATCGTCGTGCATCCTCATTAGGTGACCAAACCATTTAAGACTTCTCTTCTCTACTCTTTCAACCACTGTTTCATTCATATTCATTATATTCCTAATTTCTGGATTCGGTATATGATCCATTCTGGAGATTTGTGCACTTCGTCGTAAGTAATCCATTTCCACTACTTCTAACTTTCTCCTTGTTTCCGCGTTGATGCTCCAAACTTCACACACGTAGCAGAGGACCGATTCTACCATAACTTCCCCTATTCATTTTTTATTTTTCCGCGATGTGTTTGTCCAACAATAATGAGTTTAGTGCACCTATCACCTTTTTTGCTTGTTGTATTCTGCGTTCGATCTCCTCAGTTCCTAACCCCTCCTTAGTCACTGTCGCGGCTAGATATTTGAAGGTATTTACTTGATCTACTTTTACATTATCGTGAATAATTATTTCGAATTTGGCATCTGAATTTGCCACTAAGTATTCAGTTTTCTTTAAGTTAATCTGCAGCCCCCATCTCTCATATTCTGTGTAGAGTCGTTTAGTCAGGAACTCTAGATCATAGGCTTCCTGGGCTAGAACGACCTGATCGTCGGCAAAGTTTAATGTAAACAAATAATGCTCGTTTACGGGGATGCCCATTCCCTCGACATGCCATTTCTAGTTCTTCAATTATACCTCTAGGTATATATTAAATAAGAGTGGAGATAGGCTACACCCTTGCCTAAGCGCTTTTGTTGTTATTCTGGGTCTTGGATGGCTATTTCCTTGCTTAATAAGTGAAACATTATTCTTATACATATTTTGTATTACGTTAATTGGTCGTGGGTCCACTTGTATGATTTCCAACGCTTCCCACAGTTTACTTCTTGAAACTGAGTCATACGCTTTTTCTAAATCTATAAATGCAAGTGTACTTCCTTCCCTACCGCTATCTGATTCTCTAATAGCTGCTGTAAAACAAACAGGTTGTCAATTGTGTAACACTTTTCCGTAGATTCTGCTAAGAGTGCTATTTATACTTAGGCCTCTATAGCATGTAGGGTCATTCTTAGTGCGTTTTTGAAAAATAGAGACTATATGTACTTCTTTCCATCCCATAAGAACTTCCGTAATCTTCAGGAAATCATTTAATAGGTTGGTTATCCGGTCTAATAGCTCTTTTCCTGCACATTTTATAAACTCTATAAAGATTCCCCCTGGTCCGGGTGATCGTTCGTTTTTCATTAAACTTACACTTTTCTTAACTCCTTCCGTTTTTATTTGGATAGGATCTATATCATCCTTTATTTCTATATTCTCATTTCCATCCTGTTCTGTATACGAGTCTTCGTATTTTGTTTTTATACTGGGGCCTAGCTTCGATTAATAAATCTGTATAATGTTTCTCCCACTCTTTTAAAGTTATGAAGCTGTTAACACTCTTGTTATTAATATTTGTCTTCATTGTTTTAGTTGTTTTCCAAACTTCTGTAGATTGGAAACTTCCAATTAAACTGTCTATCTGTAAACACTTCTCCCAGTATTTGTTCTTGTGCTCTTTAATTTTTCTTCTTACTTCTCTATTTATATTTTTGTATTGTTCTTTACTTTCATTATCCTTCTTGGTCAACCACTGAGTGTACAGTTTATTCTTTTCTGTTATTATCTCTCGAATTTATTCCGTTATTTATACATGTTTCCGTTTCTGTTTTTTTTTACACTCACCTACAGCTTCTTTTGCTATTTTATGTATACTTGACTTAATAGTATCATAAGCTTTTTCTATGTCATCTGATTCACGTTTTTTCTGCAATTCTCCTTTCAGCCTTCTTTCATACAGGTCTTTTATACTTTGTTGTTGTAGTATGTACAATTTATACCTTGTTTGCTCGATAACCTGTTCTTGCTGATTTAGTAGTATTAATTCACTAGAAGTCATTTGGTTTATGAATGGATACGATAATTTCAATATTAGCAGGTGATGGTCCGATTCCCTCTTTTAAGTCTGCAATCATAAGCTTTTGTTTTAGTTCGTTGCTTAAGAATGAAATAATTTATAATTGATTTTTAATTCATTGAGGGTCTTTCCCATGTAACTTTGTGAATGTCTTTATGGGCGAAATATTTATTAATTATCCTTAAATTATTTTGTTTACACATCTCGATTAGTTTTTTTTTTAATCATTTACGATTTGTTCTCCGTGCTGGCCCACTACTTCGTCATTCTTCCTTTGTCCTACCCGCGCATTCAAATCACCTGTCATAATCAGTTCTTGGTGGTTTTTAACTTGTTCTACTATTGTCGTTAATTCTCTATAGAAATTTTCTTTTAAAGCGTTGTCTGTATCGTCATTTGGTGTATAGACTCCAATTATAACTGTTCCGGGACCATATAAGGATATCGTTGTTTTTAAAATTCTTTCTGAAATGCACTGAAAATCTTTAATATGCCTCTGCGCCTATCTTAGCAGCTCTACTAGCAAACCCCAGAACCACGTTCAAGTCGTGCCTCCTGACCGTAGTCGTAATAGACTGTAACTAATGGGAAGGGGTGATCCTCCCAGGTGGGGGTTGGAGCGTTGTGGTTGTTAGTAGCCCAGTCTCTAGAAAAATTAAAATTGTTCGAAAAACAGGAATCAAGCCTCAGAAATGGGATGGAACTAAATGGAGACGACGTATACCATGTAAAAAAACAATTAAACTAGGTTCATGAAATACACAAAGCCTCATAAATGAAACACACGCGGTTACTAAGCAACGCGATGCTCTTTTGTTAAAAAAATAAGAAATTAATTCCTGAAAATTGTCAAGTTGTGGGCAAATTGTGCTCCTAGTATTTCAATGTCTTAATATAATAAAAATTATTTATCAAAGTTAAAAAGTATATCAATCTATTCAACAAGTTATTAAGCATCAGTGGAAGTGTACATAAAAATTATAAATTTACCAAACCAACTTCGGCTGTGGAACGGCACTGAGCACCTGGAGATTCAGAACATCGACACCGGCCCATTTGAGCTGCTAAAGCCAGGGGTCTCCAGTCAAACAGACCAGGGAGGTGTGTAAGAGCATCCCCAAACAAGATTTGCTGCCAGGGAAGCGACTTCAAGCGAGGAAATCAATCGGCGTCACCTGCAACCAGCTCCGAGGCGAGGATCGACCACACTTTCTGAGGTAGGATTTGGCATGTTTTTTGAGTGATTGGAGTCCGAAAAGCTAGTGGACGTCAAGAATACACCTTGCGGACTAGATCCATCGTCCAGATTTGTCTCAGTTCCAATAAATTGCGTGGCGTGAGTAGAAAATAAGGTTTTGCCAGGATTTGCAGAGTATCACAGGAGGTGGAACAAAAGAGTAGCTAGCGTCCTTTTACGTCATATCTGAAACAAATTCGTGACAGTCGTTGCTAGGCGGGAGTTTTAATTCAATTTACCTGATGGTTCCTTACACAATTTTCACTTTTGAATCGTAAAATAAACGCTTTATGCTCTAAAGACCTTCTATGTAAATGTCAAGTTTGTGAGGTTATGAGTAATCGAAGCATTTCAGCGCGGGTGTAATAAAATTGAGTATCTGAGCTACTCTAAGTCAAATATTCTAAACAATAATTTCTAATAAAGCTCAAATTTGAACCCAACCTGAGAGATTAGTCATGTGTTTTGCGGGAGCAAGCCCAGAATATTATTGCAATTCGATGAAATATAGAAAGGTGCAATTAACCATTTTATTAAAGTGCAATAAATACATTTCATTTTCATTAGCCTAAAATACTGACAAAGTTTTACATTTCTCAAATTTAATAAGAGTACCCTGAGTAGTGTGGTGATTTGCCCTATTTAATTATTTATATTTTTACTATACCCTTTATTAGTTGAGGGCATCATTGCAATACGTATATGGTCTGGTGTGGAAAAATCAGAACGGGCGAAGGCGGGAGTTTCCTCGCATTGTTTAGATTACAAGGTTAATTAGAAATGATGAAAACCTGTTAAGCAGCTGAATATATGTAAAACGAGCTGAACCGTGTTTAACAAAAACGTTAAAAATAAGGTTAACATTATTATAAAATTAATAATAGATCTTTTTGGAGATACACTATTGGAGCTGTTTACTTGATATGGCATGATTATTATGTACGTGACCACAGCCTGTCTGTTTCGTTTTAAGCAATTTAAAGAATATATCAAATTTAATAAATTTCCTCGATTGTGACAGGGCGTTGAACTTTTGTGTTTGTTATTGCAGTCAACCAAGGTTCGTAAGAAACAATTTCAGCAACGCTTTGCTTATTAATGCTAAAACTACAAAACGCAAAAGAAAGATACATTAAATGACATTATGAGTTGCTCAAAACGTATTGTTGAGGCATCCAGATACAGCAGCAGACAGAGCAAATGCAGAATATTGCTGTAATAATTCTGAATACCAATTTCTAGAAATTGGCCATACCTAAAAATTAAACAATAAGAATGCAATAATTCTGCATTATAGAAAATAGCTACTTTGTTTGAAATATGTATTATGAATTATATTTTTTTTTCTAAAAAATGTATGGATAACGAAGAGACCTTGACATTATTCAACGTGTAATCAAATTGCATTTGTTTTGTTTAATCTTACCCAACTTAATACATCATGTTGTTTCTTCCAGTAGAAATAATTAGCCCAGTCAATATTTATTTAACATCTTCTCCACAAAGGATGCTTGAAATTTGCCAAACGTACCTACTCTTTTATTACTGTTATAATACTGTTGATTTATTGGAAAAGCTTTGTATAGTAACAGATTACCTTTGATGACATGAATTAAAATAAATTGCTTATCTACCTACATTAAAATCGCCGAACTAAAAAACTTTCAACCTAAATTACAAATACGCATACATTTATTTTTATGTAATGTTCACCGTCAAGGATTCAAGTTCGAAATTCCTTACTGCTGTGCGCCGTTTTCTTTTATATTTCACCGTAATCTTCCATAGTCTCATTGTAGTTCATTCATTCATCATTCAGTTGGATCAGCAAGCTTCCACGAAATCGATTAAGCAAGACCCACTGAGTCATGTAACTGCTGCCATTACATGGTCTCATTTTAATATGGTACTCGAAATTTGTTTGAATTGTTAACCATGGCTTTCTAGTTCTATAGATAAATACAGCTTTTAAAATTTCATTTAACAAAGTAAGCTTTTTTATATTAATTTCGGTGTGTGAAGTGCACTCAGTGAAAAAAAGTGGCACTTTACTTTTAATTCAGGAATAAACGATTTTAAATAGACATTTCCTTAGTTACCAGAACTGACCAACGCACTTGACTAAAATGAAGGGAAATACAATTATATACAAAACTAACAACCAGTGAGACAAATGTCTCATTTAATAACTTTTTTCTCTATCTCTTACGGTTTGGCTGCTGAAACAGCGTCCCGGACGGACCAGCGTCCCGGACGGACGGAAATCACGTGATTTCTCGAAAACCGGAAGTGTCACGTGACTGAAATTCGGTTCCTGACCTGACATGACCATTCCAAACATATAACTTTCATAACTTTTTTCTCTATCTCTTACGGTTTGGCTGCTGAAACAGCGTCCCGGACGGACCAGCGTCCCGGACGGACGGAAATCACGTGATTTCTCGAAAACCGGAAGTGTCACGTGACTGAAATTCGGTTCCTGACCTGACATGACCATTCCAAACATATGACTTTAATAACTCTATCTCTTACCGTTTGGCTGCTGAAACAGCGTCCCGGACGAAACAGCGTCCCGGACGAAACAGCGTCCCGGACGGACCAGCGTCCCGGACGGACGGAAATCACGTGATTTCTCAAAAACTGGAAGTGTCACGTAACTGAAATTCGGTTCCTGACCTGACATGACCATTCCAAACATATAACTTTCATAACTTTTTTTTCTATCTCTTACGGTTTGGCTGCTGAAACAGCGTCCCGGACAGACAAAACAGCGTCCCGGACAGACAAGTCTATTAGATAAAGGATAGGTTTGGATTTGAATATTTAATTTAATTTAAAAAATCTTATAGACAACTCGTGTTAGCGTGCTTATTTTTCATGCGTGTGGAATATTAAACTCGGTTGCGCCTCGTTTAATAACCTTCCACGCTTGTGAAAAAAGTTGCACTTTTAACACTTGTGGTCTAAATAACTATTATCTACGACAGTGTGTAAAATTGACTTCTAGTTGGCAGTTTTAAGTTTGTACAACGACTGTTCACGTTTTCATTAGCTTACGTCGTCAGTAGCAACGTGTTTAAAAGATTTCATTAGGCGCGTCATCAGTTGCAGCGTGTTTTCAAATTTTTAACCACGCAAAATTACGACCGGTTGCTAGTAATCTTAATTTACATTTAAATATATATTTTTTTATATTTATCGTGTTCTCTAGCTTCTATCGTAGATAAAATATTGTACGATACACAATTACACATGCGTAAAACATCTTTAGTCACTAGCGGGGTTTAAAACACTCGCTCACTCACGTTTTAGCTCTGCCTCACTCGTGACTAAAGACTAGCTTTACGAACTGAATGCGTTTAAATTTACTACGGTAAAAATTATACGTACAATTAATAGAATGGATATTGACAGCTGAACTAGAACTATATTGAATAAATAATTATACCAAATTCTTTGCTTTCAACATACTTCTTCTTGTTTAGTATACGTCACTCGGCCGGTATTCGCATTTGTGACCTCGCTAGTTTACGTTTCTCGCTCTGGCAGGCTTTACCGTGATGTACTAACTCGGTCATAAATGCTTAGCTACCGGCCGAATGTTGTAAATATAAGTTGCATATACCTTCTCTAAAGTAACTGCGGGAACAGCATTTCTCCATCTTTTCTAGTCCATCTTCTGTTCTCCATCTCTCCTTTCTCTAATCTTTCCCGAACTTCCTATTATTGACTAAAGAGGGGTGCAAGGCCCCTATAGCAGCCCGCCCCCAGTTGGGGAAATTGAAACACGTTTACCTTTTCTTTTGTGACAAACAGCTTTTATATTTAAATTCGTTCAACTTCTTTTATTATTCCAGTAATGCATGTAGTAGATTAGCGGCTATTTTGAATACTGGTATGTTGTAAGTATGTAAGTGATTAAGTGAAAAATTGCATTCGTGAAAGACGTATTTCGTACACCCTCATTGGAACCGTAGTAACGCCTTAAACGAGCTGCATGACAGGCGAATACGTGTGAGGGTTTTCTTATAGCGCAACGTGACGTCACGAGCAGGACTAATGCTTGATTTTCTGGGGTTCTTAGTCTTGCAGCGGTGACGGGTGATAAATATTTGTGAAGCAGAGAACATTTACGCGTATTCTTGAAATAAAGAAAGCTTTTCAGAAATTAAGGAAGGTAAGTCGAATATTGAAGTTAAGCATGCGCTTTCCGTCACCGAAGAAAAATGTATTTGCTAGGATTTCCCCATTCCATCGCCAACAGGCACACCAGGTGGCGCCTACCAAAGTTACACGAATTTGTCCCTGTATATTTCAAGGCACCATTTGTTTGACTTGCGTGAGCGAGCATTTTCTTCCAACATGCGATCCACCTTTCCCCCTAAGCTAATTGAGGCAACTTTTAGACTTGTTAACTATCATAACCGGGGTTTCTCCTGTGACACTCACTAGTGGGTTGCACAATTCTTTAACATATCAAAAAGTGTGATATTGTTTACTGTCGGTTCTGTGAAGAGGAACTCTTTCTGAAATATGAAACTCTGATTCGTCAGAAAAATGGATCTATACGAAAAGAAATCTTCCTGCTCCTTGTTTTGCCACACTATTCCGCAAAATTCAAAATGGGGGTTTTTATTGACCTGACTGCCAGTGTTTTTCACGTTTAATTGGTTTACTATTAGAAGCATTAGCATGATACAGAACGACGAAATTCTCGTACCACCCTAATTATTTATTTATTTATTTGGATACGTAACAAGTACTGAGGTGTAAAACACATTTAATCATAGACACATTCTTAGCGCATTGCTCGTTTTTTTAAATTGTACCAATCTTAGTAAGAGCTACCGAACTTCTATTGTGAAGAATAATAAACAACACATTGAAGAGATATCAAATTTTAGTATTAGCCCCGCTTAGAATACATTTATTTATGTTTGAGCTTTTATAATAATTAGCACCACACTATTGCTTTTATAATGACAAATTCTTGTATTACCGTAAATGATTAACTGTGCAATTATATTACGTTTTCTAAATAGCTCAGCTTATTTTATTTTAGGTACAATTGACTCTTATATCAGGTAGGGTCAAGCATAAATTATAATTATTTAATCTTACTTTGAAATTAAAATTTGTCATTTAAATATGGCGTGTTGTTAACACAGATGTGTACTTTATCTACTCTAAATTATACACATTTTTTAATCTCACTTCAGGGAAACTCTTTAGTGTATTTTAGATATAATTCAGACGCAAATGATAGATTTGCTTAGCTTCCTATGAATAGCAACTTGCATTGCTTTTCTATCAAGGTTGACCACCTTTGTGTAGGTCTCTTTTTCTTCGCATTGACACTTTGACAACAAAATTGCATTTATCTTCCCGCAATTTGGGATATAAGCGCATTTATTTCCTTCTAGGAATTTATTTTGGTTTTTTTATATCCAACTCAATTATTTCATATTCAAAAATAATCAATCACATTACCTAATTTACATACTTGATTAATATTATACATAGGTACAATTCACTCTATTTTTAAGACATAAATGTTTGAATTATTTAAGTCACATTATGTACCGAGCTGGACCACCCATAAAAATTGTATTTGTTACATTATGCCATAAATATATATACTGTTTTCTTTTGTGATAGCTCCACATTTGAACTAGTCATATAATTATGTAGTGACTATTTTACTCTGAGCTTGCCCTTAATTAATGCAATGCATCAGATTAGTAAACCTATAATTACTTTCAAATCAATTATTTCAATTACGTACTCTTATTCAGGGTGGTTCGCCAAATCTAGATCTCTATTAGTTGAAGTTTAAATTTTTATTTTAATTCTTGACTATTTCATGACATCAAATGTCAAATTGACTTCTACATTTACTCAAACCAGGTATTGAAAAATCTATTTTTACATTGACATAACTATCAATTAACTCACCAAAGTAAGTACTGTTTTGTATTTTACTCTTTATTTTATTGTTCGTTATTCAAAATGTTTTGATATTAATTACTAACACAAACCTTATCACTTCTTCAGCTCACACTGACAATATTTAAACTCATATCCTTAAGACATCCCGATGTTCACCTTATGCAACACCTACAGCTTATTCCTGTCAACCAACTCCAAACGTCCGCAAAATCCGGTATCGCTCCCCTCATCAAACGTCACCTTCGCGCCAATAGACTCCTGGTAAGTTTCAGCTTCATAAATGAATCTGATCTTATCTTGTTTATTCCTTAGATAGCCGTCTGCACTCAGCAGCCCTCACAGAAGCTGTCCAACTCCAGATGGCATTCCTACTAACCTCCTTCTAGATGAATGACCTCACTTCCATACAACCACCAATGTAACCGATGAATATTTAATTATGTGTCACCTTCACCAATAAATCCAATTTTCTCCAATTCAGTAGTTCTCTGGTTCTTTCTATTTAAAACTGAAGATGATTTGGATGGATTATCTGCTACACACCTGCCAGGCGATAAAGAACAAATTATTTATGACATTTTTTTACTGTGGTTTGCGTCAATTTAATAGCATAAAAAATTCAAATGGTGTAATTTTAGACCTAATATTTTCCAACAATTACTTACAGTATCTTAAACCTTTACCTTTGCTTCCGTGCAATGTGCACCATCCGGCAATTTCATTTATATTAACTAGTTCAATAGCATAAGTTCAATAGCACAAGAACTAGAAACAGCTGATACGTTTTATTTTGATTTTAACAATGCTCCATATTTTGATATCAAGAACCATTTGTCTGACGTCGATTGGGAAGCACGTTTTTCAAATAACGATTTAAATGGATGTGTAAGAAGTTTTTATGATGTTTTATACTCAACATTAGAAAATTTTGTTCCTAAGAAAATGTGTTCCACTAGTAATTTCCCAAAATGGTGCTCACCTAACCTTATTAAATTAATAAATCAAAAGAAAGCCGCGCACAAAATGTTTAAACAGACCAATTCAAAATGGGATTATAACCATTTCAGTCGGTTGTTACGGTATTAAAACAACTTTACGACACCCACCCAAGGTGAGCATCGCACCACGAAATCAGTCCTGGAAAACTGGCACACTTGCACTAAGATTTGCTAGAAACAGGCTAAAGGGCCACGGCTGGTACGCTCAGGGAGTCGGGCGTGAGTCACACGATACGTTCTGGGCAAGCGTGTTGAGGCATATATATAGGGTACGTCGAAATTATGAGGGCGCCACCAAGCTTGTCTTAACTCGAATAACCGGGCCTGGGCGGTTAAACGGGAGCGAAGCATTCAAGACACTCCGTCGATAAGAATTCTCATGAGCTGCAAGCTCAAATAACAATTTCGTACTGGAATGGTAATATTGGGACTCTTTGGCCGAGACTGCGCAATCACTGGACCTACCTGCACGCTCTGATCTCTCACGTCTCGCCGTACACCAATCGTAACAAGCGTCCTAACGCTTTTTGGCTTGAGGAGTTCAAGTCAGGCCGTTGATCGAAGAAGTCGCAGAGTGTGCCGTTTCGCGGCGTTCCCGCTATTTGCGTGGACGCCAGCCTGTTTTTCCCGTCTCGTGCTGTTTCAGCGAATGTTGTCGAATATGCCATCCTTTAAGAGGTCGCGTGTGATTGTGTGAGTGGCACGTCTTTACGTCAAGGCGTAGGTGTGTGAAGGGCTTCTTGGGGCCAGTTCTACGTTGGTGAGAAAGGGGGCTTTCCCTTTGCTACTCGCTGTTTCGAGGATCTTTCTAGGCAGGACGAAGTAGGCCTCTTTGTCGCTGTAGTGTGCTCTCAGGAGAGCGTCCTAACGTCGCCATCTTGGCGGATTCCAGCCCGTTTACCCCTAATGCCGTGTTTTGGCGATTGAGCTGCCACAGACTGCCGCCTTCTACCAACTGACTGCAGGCCACTCTCATGGACCGTCTGCGGACTAAGGTATTTGTAATTGCAACCATTTAAACATAGTAACTGTCACTTGTGCGAGCGTTGGTGCTTTGTGCTCAACTTTATGTGGGCGGATGCATGCCCTTGCTTGCTTGTCGCGGCTTTTAATGCCGGTTTGAGGCCACCATGCTGCAAGACGCTACTTTGGTAGCCTGCTAGTAAGTTCATGTGCGCGAGTTTCGCGTTTCATCGCCTAAATAGCTAAAGAACTCTGCGCTTATGAGTTGGTGTTACGTTTGTGCTAATTTTTAATTCAGTAACGTTAGGTGCGCGAGCTTCGCTATATTGTACCGATTAATACCTAAATAGAATTAACGCCTCGCCGTGCTGGGCCTGGCGCGCCCTAAGCTGTTCGAGTTTTTCTTTGTTTATGTTTGCGAGGGCGTTGTGCTTTGCTTCCTAGGTGTTAACCGCAGGTCGGCGTCTGTTATCGCGCACTAACGCGCCCTTTTGCCGGAGCGCGTATTTCTAAACTGTACTCTAATATGTTCATTAGCATAGCGCGTCCATCAGCTGGTGCTTAACGTAAGCAGTAACATAAGCTTGGCGGCACGATTTGCTGCCCAGATGTAATTAGCGATCAATAGACGCATACTTAGTTAAGGGACGTATTATTCCTATTCGACCTGTGCATGCTTTGTTTCAGATAGCGCCTTTTACAGTGTAAAGATTGGTGTACGGCGCGACGTGAGAGATCAGAGCGTGCAGGTAGGTCCAGTGATTGCGCAGTCTCGGCCAAAGAGTCCCAATATTACCATTCCAGTACGAAATTGTTATTTGAGCTTGCAGCTCATGAGAATCCTTATCGACGAAGTATCTTGAATACTTCGCTCCCGTTTAACCGCCCAGGCCCGGTTATTCGAGCTAAGACAGGCTTGGTGGCGCCCTCATAATTTTGACGTACCCTATATATATGCCTCAACACGCTTGCCCAGAACGTATCGTGTGACTCACGCCCGACTCCCTGAGCGTTCCAGCCGTGGCCCTTTAGCCTGTTTATAGCAAATCTTAGTGCAAGTGTGCCAGTTTTCCAGGACTGATTTCGTGGTGCGATGCTCACCTTGGGTGGGTGTCGTAAAGTTGTTTTAATACCGTAACAGGTTAATTTTAGCCTGTTACGGTATTAAAAGTGGAAACCGCAATGACGTTTGTAATTACAGACCAATAAGTATTCAGTCTGCAATACCTAAAATACTGGACAAATTAGTTAGTATTAGTTTTCAACAACTTTTCAAAAATATAATTGTTAATGAACAGCATGGTTTCTATCCCACCAGAAGCACATGTACCAATTTATTTGAATATGTCAATTTTATTAACGATTTAATGGAGGGGGATTTGTGGTTGACTCTGTTTACACTGACTTTAGTAAAGCTTTACTTGCCTGGGTAATTTCTTTTGTAAGTGATCGGGTTCAGCAGGTTAATGTTACTGGTTTTAAATCGTCAATATGTACGGTCCCTTCTGGTGTTCCTCAAGGATCCCATTTAGGACCTTTTTTGTTTTCATTATTTATAAACGATATAGGACTATGTTTAAATTCAAATTATCTTTTATTTGCGGATGATCTAAAAATTTTTAAAAAAGTTGAATCATCTGTGGATTGCATTTCCTTGCAAAATGATCTGGATGCTCTGGCGCAATGGTGTACAGTCAATGATATGCATTTGAATATTGACAAGTGTAAGCATATAAGGTTTAGCAGAAGACGTGATGATGTTCTCTTTCAATATTACATTAACGATGAAATTCTAGAGAATGTTTCAGTTATTAGAGATCTTGGTGTTTTATTAGATAGATCCCTATCTTTTGTTAATCATATTGATTATATTGTCAGCACAGCTATGAGACTGTCGAGTTTTATAAAAAGAGTGACAACAGGTTTTACAGATGTAAGATGTCTGGTTATGTTATATGTATCACTTGTACGGTCAATATTGGATTACAACTGTATTATCTGGTCACCTGTTTATAATATACATAGGACTGAACGTGTTCAGCGGAAAATTGTCAAAGCTCTTTGTTTTAAAGTTAACATAAGACATGAAGATTTGGATTATAAACAGTAGTTACAATATTTTGGATTTCACCTTATGTATATACGAAGACAGTATTTTGAATTATGTTTTGCTTTTAAAGTGTTAAATGGGTTTATAGCCTGCCCGGATACTGTCTGCTTTTAACTTACGTGTTCCTACATTCAATGTCAGGTTACAGCATATGCTGCTACAAGAGTATCGCCGTACCAATTATTGTAATAATAGTCCGCTGCAACGAATTGTAAGAACTGTTAATAAGACAAATAAAGCTGATATTATTGGAATACCATTTAACACTTTTATTAGGCATATAAAATCTTTATTTGATATGTAACCCAGCAACCCTGCATGCATGTTTTTTTTTTCGTTACTGTTATTTTATTTTCTTTATATGGTAAATATTAACTTTTGTTGTATTTGGCTGTTTTTTTAGTATAATATTGTAAATGGTATAATCCGTTGAATAAACATTATTATTATTATTATTAATTAACTGTATTAGACAATATCTTCACTGATTGTTTAGTTTTAATAAATTATTATTTCATTTTCACTTTTGCACCTCGTAGGTTTGTCAATAGCCTTTAAATTTGTATACTACCAAATAGCTATACAAATAAGGCATAATTTCTAACTTTTGTTGATCAAAATTAAACATTTCAAGATTATTTGTACATTTTTTAAGAGATTGTTTTTACAACTTACTAAACAAAATTTTCATTTCTATTAGATCAATTCTTCTTGCCCTCTTATAAAAATTAAATATCCTATTATTACATGCTATCAATTCCTATTATTATAACAAATACATTTGTCAATTGTAACCTTGGCTTGAAACTTATGAAAATTAACTGCAACCATCAAAATTTTAATACTCAATTGCTATTTATACCTCAAATTACCTTACTCATTGTCTTAATTAATTTTAGCATTCTTATTGAACTTTACACCCAATCTTTATTAAACCCTTTAGAATTTGATATTAATTAACCTTCCAAATTTATCATTTCTATCATCCATATTTTAACACTATCTTTTGCATATCATAACAATACATAAAAGTTTTTGTTTCATAAAATACCCATATTAAGCATATTTAATTGCACTATCCTCAAATATTAACTGAAGCATTAACTAAAACATGTTAATAAAATTAAAAAATAATAAAACTAAAAAAAACTTTATTTAACAAAAATAAGAGGAAGAACAAAAAAAGGAAATTAATAGCTTTGCGTCTCCTTGGAATGTTTAAAAATGTTTGGCAATGATTTGGCATACATAGCATAGCAATGTGCTATCAACATTTGGGCAAAATTCAATATTTTCAAATGATAATATTTTATTAATGGACTTAGTTTTATTTAAACCAAGTTACGAAAAGAACTGCTTTTTATAGTGACACAATCCTGAAAGGTTATTAAAAAAAGCCATGACTGCCCTTTTGGAAAATATTTTTAAAAATTACACCAATATCTGCAAATGGCCCAGTTCATTTGTTGAGCAGTATATTCACTTTCAACGGCATGGAAAATCTTTTATTTGTAAATTAAGTTAGTTTATTTAGTTTGACAGCCTCATCAAACAAAAGAAATGACATATTTTGGATATTTTTCAACCTTCAGCCACACTTATAAAACAAAAACTATACTGTCTTCACTATATCTTCTTCTTTTTGCTGTTTGCTGCACAACTGAGATTGGCAATGCAATTCATAACTGACAACACGCTTCGGCGTTTTGCGCTAATAGAAACTTCTAAAGAATTCTACTGTATGGAGAAGGATTTGTATTGCTTCCAAATAACACATAGTTACCAAAATGTTTAACGGTATACCGGCTCCAATATTATATGTCAATCACACCTGCATCAGTGTGTACATACATTTTTCTGGTTATTTATATAATTGTTTTAACTTCATGTGCTTTAAAATTTCAACTTTGATAGTTGATTAATTAAATATCGATTTTGCAGCAGAGAAGCGAAAAACTTGAGATACTATTCCGTTTCGTTGAAGTGTTAATTAAAGACTACGCACGATTTTAAAACACGTTGCAGCAAAAGGTAATTGATCCTGATGAAGGTAAAACGTGACGTACTTAAAGGAATTTAAAATAAATCAGGAATAGTTAGAACCTCTGCGTCAGGCTCCGGTTAACGCAGTGCAGCGTTTAATGAAGAAACAAGAAGAAAATTGGTGTAATTTTCATGTCTTTATTACATTATGACAGGCATTTCTCTTGATATGCCGGTAACAATAAAATCGTAATAGCGTAAAGCAATTTACTGCATATAAGGTAAGAAATGGCTTTATTAAAGGTAGTGTAGTCTGCTTTCGCTGCAATTATCCCGTTTTCCCCTTTTCATTTACTGATTGTTTATGTATATTGGCAACCATAAAAAGAAACTTCAAGATGTTACCAACGTCAGCATTATCTACATCCTCAGATGTTTTGACAGGGATCATTCAGCCGACTCTAGATAATGACTGCATTAAAAAGACCTCTGTAAATTTGATTCACCAAGCTGTACATCATAAAATAATCTAGCATATTTTATGTGGTCCAATCTAGTAGAGACTTATAAAGTCACTTTCATGTAAATTTTGCATTTTCATTTATTGAATGGACGGCAATTTGCGTATCTGCTCATTGGGTAACCATCGGCTGATGACAGGGTGCGCATGGAAATGCACCGCAAGTGCCTATTCCCTTGAAGTTTATACTTATAAAATGCTAAGCAGGCAAGTTGACGCAATTTACAGCCGCTTATAATAATACATTTCCCTGTCACCTTAGCGGTCCGATTCCGGTTTCAGCAGAGGTGGGTTGAGCAGATACATGTAAATTCGTTGCCCGCGATGAAATTCCAAGTAAGTTCAAGTAAATTAGCAAAATTGTTTGCTACTGCAAAAATCAGTGTAACCCATGAAACTATTTCATTTTTACTGCCTTCGTCTGAAAGACGAAGGAAGTATTGTAAACACGAAAAAATTACCTTCCGTGATTTCTTCAAATCTTCACGTTTCAAGGTCCCTAGATATAGAAAAAGAAGTTTTCTTAATTCCGTCTGTCTGTCTCTCTATTTGCGGTATAAGTCAAAAACTATTTGTCGGAGGAAGATGATATATTGCATACACATTTTATATACCGGGTGCTGACTTGCGCGACGCACCATAGGAATTTGCATAGTAAATTCTTTATGTTCAATTATTTGCTCCCCTAATTATTTTATAGCTAAAGTGTAAATACATTTTTTGTAGAGAAAAAAATACTGCATCCATTCATACTGTTGCTAACAATTTTTCATTTTCCAGAACCGAAGGAATGCAAAAAATCAAACTAGCATTTTTACAAGAATCAGTGATGCCATGGAATTATTGAAACAAGCCAATGCCAACGCAAGTGCGTGCGGGGCGATAATCCAGTCACTGCCGTCAAAAGATTGAATTTATTGTCGTTTTTCTCGTTTTGGTGTAAGTTTTGAACCTCATTATTACACCTACAATTATTTAATAACGTGCCTGTAGTTTAAACTTAAAATGAATCAGTCTATTAATGGTTGTACTTTTTGGAATTTGCCGATACGGATATTTTACAATAAACAAGGAGCTTACTTAACGAACGTCCACCATAATCGTAAAACCATTTTTGTTGTGGACAAGGTCTAGGTACCTTAGAGACATTAAGCAGAACATAATTAATAATGAAACATCAATGACAAACAAACAAACACATATTGTCGCTCCGCACGCATTTGCGTTGGCGGCTTCTTTCAATAATTCCATGGCATCACTGATTTTTGTTAAAATGCTAGTTTGTTTTTTGCATTCCTTCAGTTCCGGAAAATGAAAAATTGTTAGCAACAGTATGAATGGGTGCAGTATTTTTGTCTCTACAAAAAATGTATTTACACTTAAGCTCTAAAATAATTAGGGGAGCAAATAATTGAACATAAAGAATTTACTATGCAAATTCCTATGGTGCGTCGCGCAAGTCAGCACCCGGTATATACCTGGCACGAAACCGGTACAATTTCATACAAATATATACAGGGCGAGCACCTTAAAAAACTAAAATTTGGTTTATTTTTGGGTTAATTTTGAAATAGAAGAAATTAATAACTTTCACATAGGTCAGGCTTGACATATGCCAAAAATAAGACTCACCCGATACAGACTAATGTCACAAAAGAGTAAAATCGTTTCAACAATAAGCCCGTTCTGTTCAAAAGAGGCGCCCGCCGCACTTATTCCTATAAGGCTTGATGATGCAGTTGGAATTTCGCTGCAGCTACATCGGCTGCAGAGATGCGGTTACGATCGCTATGCAGGTGCGTCGGGTTCAAACCCCAGCTGGAAGCATTTTTTTAAATTTGCAAATTGATCTAATTCGGGCGAGGGAAGTTCTGGGTAAAGCCTTTTATAGATTTTTTTAGAGTTACTAAGGCGAGTAAGAAGTTCCAATCATATGATTAAATTACTTGTCACTAAAAACATAATTCAGTAAAATAACAGGAGCCTGTCAACCGAGATTAAACGATATCAATGGTAGTAAGATAGTGGAATGAGCACATCCAATATTTAAATATACAATATACAGCCGCACAGTAATGGCAATTTATTAAAATCAATCACGATCAAATTATTAAAGGAGAAATAATAGCCGTATGCCTAAACCAAAGGACAAGAACAAATATCTTCGGTTCGAAACAAGGAGAATATATAAGAGATATAGCGGCATCATCATCAAGGTTTTTGTATCTATCCTTAAATTGACAATATTGTTCATTCTTAACGGTTTCTTATAGTCATCCTCCTGTGCCGTCTTCTTCTTTCTTTGCTATGCGGTCGTGGTCACCACTCTATATGCGTCTTAGACCACCCTTTATCCTGAGTTAGTGCTATACGCCCCACTCAATTCCACTTGATATTGACAGTCCTTTTAGCAATATTTTCGACCTTTGTTCCCATGGATCTCTAAGTTTATGTGCAGCAGCTGCTTTCAAAGTTGAGGTTTGTGCGTTATTCTTCGTAACTGGAAATAATAATAATAATAATAATATTTATTGAGCATAATATAATCACCGACGTTTCAATATAATAATTAAGTAACAAAACCATGAAAAAAAAATAAATATTTAGGTATATACATCAATCAATGCATATGCTCAAATGGAAAAGGATCAGCTCAGCTGTTTTTCACCTTTCCCATAACAAAATACATAAATTATGATAAATAGCAAATAAAATCGTGCATTATTGAACTTTCTGAAGATCGCACAATTGAGCTCTGAATGATTTTCGAAATTTAAAAACAGTAGGCTGCGAAAATGCCAATATAAAAGAATTAATTAACTTAGGAGCTACGTATTCAAAGCAACCCTCAAATTTCGATGTCAAATGCTTTGGTATAGAAAATAGCTCGTTGCCTCTTAAATTAATATTGGTCAATTGTACTTCTGAGCGCTTGATTAGAAGGTTATATAAATATGAAGGCTCCTTTGATTTTATAATTTTAAACAGCATTGTACCAAATAACAACATAAATCTATATTCTATCTTTAGAATATTTAACCTAATATAGTGTGGAGTAACATGGTCCCTATAAGGAATTAAAAATGAAAACCTCAAGTAACAATTTTGTATAATTTGTAACTTGTTCTGCATACTGTTGGTAAGAAAGTTGTAATACACACTGCTTCCGTAGTCAAGATAACTTAAAATAAGTGAATTGCTTAGATTCCACTTCACATGTTGTGGTAGTACGTATTTAAATTTCCACAATGCTTTTAGTTTTGAGTAACATTCACTACGTTTTCGGATAACATGCTTTTCAAAATTCAAGTGTTGGTCAACTAATAAACCCAGATCACGAGCGCTTTCATTAACTTTTAAAACAGTACCACTTAAAATTATCTGTTGTGTTAAAGTTGCACTTGCTTTGTTCACTGCTGATTTCGAACCAATACACAGCACTGATGTTTTAGTAGCATTTAAACGCAGACCATTTTTTCTTGACCAATCCAGTATACGCTCCAAGTTTATATTAAGTTCGCTGATAAGAGTATTCACTTTCCCTGGTACGCAAGATTTATACAACTGCGTATCATCGGCTTAAAGATGGACATTCCATTGATTTACCATCACATCTGGCAGATCTGCAGTAAAAATTGTAAAAAGAGTGGGGCCCAATATACTCCCTTGCGGAACACCATGGAAGACCTGAAGTTCTTGTGACATACAATTATTATTTTTACTGTTTGATACCTGTCTGATAGGTAATTACAAAACCAATGTAAAGTTCTTGGACTGATTCCGTAGTACTTTAACTTGGCTAGTAACAATTTTCGGTTCATCGTCGAAAGCCTTAGTGTAATCGAGGAGAGCTAAATAGGTAACTTCGGAGTTATCCATGTTGCAAGCAATATCCGTTGTTATTTTTAGCATAGCAGTAGTTGTGCTGACTTATTCCGGAATCCTGATTGCGTGTTAGGTAGCAAGTCGTTTAAGAAGATATGCTGTGTTAAAAAATTATTAACTACTTTTTCAAGTACTTTAGATAAAGTGGGCAGTATGTTAATGGGTCGAATGTCTTTTAAGTCTTTTGCTGTAGGTACCTTTGGCAGAGGATTAATAATTGCTTTCTTCCATAATAAAGGCACAGTTCCACTTTCAAGTGAGAGATTGATAATATTCGATATAGGCTTCCTACAAAATGGTAAGATTAGTTTTAGCATTGTTAAATTAATGTTATCACATCCAGTTGCATTTGATTTTAGACCCAAAATAATTTTATCTATTTCGTCTTCACTTACTGATGGTATGTGTGGGTCATGTTTCTTTAAAGTGGTGTACTTATTAAGGTTGAAGAAGTCAAGTAGGGCGTCATCTACAGTTACATTTTGCATACTATTCACGATGTAGTTGTTAATTAAGTCGACGTTTTTTATTTCTTCAGACATTTCAAAGTGGGGTTTATTGTGAACATTCCATGAAGCAAAATTTTTCCAAAGCACACGAGGATTGTTTTTGTGTATACGAATTTGATATTGGATGTAAGCCGCTTTCTCGCTTTTTATTGCAGTGTTCAAATAGTTTTTCAAATCTACGTAATATCTGCGATCCCGTTCAAGCTTTGATTTTAAAAACTTTCTGTGCGCTTTATTCTTCATTTTGATAATAAGCTTTAATGTATCAGTTCTATATCGTCGATATTTATGTCACAGTGTTGTGGTCTATAAGGGTGCGTGTCTATCAAATATGTCAATAACTATTTTATTAAACTCCTCAACTTTTGAATCTACATTATCAAGTGCATCAAAATATTTTCAATCGATGTTCGCAGCATCGTGATTAAACGAATCCATTTCAAAATTTTTAAAACAACGAAATATACTGTAATGATATACACAGGGGTATTAAAATCAATTTTAGAAAGGATTAAGGGAGTACAATGGTTGGAAACAATCAAGATCTATTAAAATATAAATTGGGAATGTAAATAATTATTATGCAAGTAGAAAGTAAAAGAGAATTTGTAATTTAGTGAAGTATGGCTGTTTGAAAGGCAGATGGATTCAAAAATAATACCGGGTGGCCATAAATATCTGATATCACATTACCTTTGGCATCAACACCGCTTTATTAAACTGATGAATCCAACTAGACTAAATGTCATCACAACTAAAATTCCTATCTGTCTAAAATTATTACAGATTGCAATAAGTAATGGAGTTAGAACAAGAGATTTTTATCATCGAGTCGTAGGCTAAACTGCAGAATCCAGGGCACATTCCCCTCCTCTTATTGCATTTTATTACATTACATAGGTACCAATACTTATTGTAATTGAAATATAGTACTAACCCAACATTTATAAGTAGCTAATTCCATGGCTTCCGGGATCTCAGATATTTATGGCCACCCGGTATAAGATTTTAAAAATTAAGGTTTGGGGGGAATGACAAATGCTTAATTGTGATAAATTATAAAAATAGTAGGTATAAATCAAATATTATGAAATAGAGTGTAAAAGTAGAAAAATGATATCGTTAAGCACTTTGTTCCGATTATAAGAAATAACAAATTTTGAAAAATGTATCTGAAATAATTTGGTGTAATTAAAATATTAAAATAAACCCTAATTTTATTGAGAAATGTTTGGATGATAAAAAGGGTAATATACTAAATTGGCGTGGTGAAGTTAAAAAGGAAATTTAAAAATTAAAGGCATAAAACTAAGGAAGATTACAAGTACGTGATAAAAAACTAATTACAAACAGAATTAATCTCCTAATGTGAATAACTGGAGTAAAACATTAAGTCAAGTTTATTGGAGAATTACATTTGACTTCATATAATAATCGAATTGGATTGCATCGGGTTGCTTGGTGTTAAGGGGGAGTTTCAGAGGGGGACCATTAGTTAAAAAGGCACGTTCAAGGAAGTTGGCAGATGCACTATTGGAAGTGGGTAGCTTCAGATTTGGTCTGTTTGGTTGCATACTGTGGGGAAGGTTTGAGTTGCTGATTCTGAACAGTTGCGATTTCTTGCCTGTCAGTGGGGCCTTTCATTGCGGGAAGGTGCTTGAGAGGTTGGATCAGTAGGCGAAGAGGAGCAGGTTGGTTGACATCCAGAACATTGTTGTAACCAAGTGAAAAGTGGGTGGTATTGTGTAGTAATATAATTATTATAAAAGGGTGAATTAGTTATCAAAGAATTACTTACTGTTTTTAATATTGTTGTGTAATAGTAAAACGATCTGGTATTTGTCATTTAAATTTCAAATCTGTTTGGCATATACTTGACATAAGTTATTTTGACTTATGGGAATGATATTTAAAATTAAAACATCAAATTTCAGAAATAAGCAATCTAGATAAAGGAATCCACCCCTGATTTTTCAGGAGCTAGTACAAATAATAATTATTGATGTTCTACACATAAATAGGGCAATTTTAATTTGATAAAATTAATATATAATTCATAGACAGATTAATATCACTATTCCTGAAGGTATTTAACATATTTAAGGATCATTGTGATGGTTATTGACAAACCAATTCAATACATTTTCCAATGCATTACAACCATATCTTTTTTCTATCCATATCTTCTGTGGTTTCACGTATCTCCACCAATATTATGTGCCACCCTTAATGAAAGGCGATTATAGACGTGAACAAGGACCAGGCGGCTGGTGCTAAGGTTATAAAAATTCATAGAGTAATTTGGAAACGTAAGCGGGGGCCAGTCGTTAACCATAACAAAAAAATACAGACTTAGCTAACAGTCGAATCCAAACCGCACCTACCTTTTGTTGTTCCTGGCTTCACCATCATAAACTAGGATGGGGTTGCACAAACAGGTATATCAGTAGTAGGAGTAGGAAGAGGATCTCTAATGATCCTGAAAAATATATAAGAATGTACTATTAACAGTGTCAAAAAAATAAGCCTGACGTACTAAACGTATAAATAAAACTAGGATCGCAGCTGATGATGGCAAATCAAATAATACAAGAAGATTATGTTGTGTCAACCCAAAAAAATTTAACAACTGGATAGCAATGCCAACGCACGGCAAGATGCATTAATCGAGCAAAAAAACTGCGTTGGATATAACCAGATTGCAAGCTAAATTTAGAAAAAATACTTCTCGTCATTGTTTTTGTTTTAGATGGGTTTATCTAAATCTTGCAGCATTTCTTTTGCTTCTTCTCTTTTGTTACGAATCAGTAGAATACAATCTGCTAATTTCAAATACTTTAGCATTTGACCGTTGATATTTGTACCGTCGTCAGTCAAATTAACTTCCTTAAACGCATCTTCTAAACCAAGCAGTTTGGGAGACAGTGTCACCTTGCCTCCTTTATTTTTATTGTATTTTTGTTTTCAAAGTTTCATGTACATTATCACACTGTAATATATAAATATTCTGGATAAGGTTGAGTGATCTACGATTTCTTTTATTACTTTTCAAGATTATGGTCAAAATTTACCAAAGCCAAATATTAGAGGAGATTGTATTTTTACGCTTTTTCAATTCAAGCAAGTATTCACAACTATTAAATATTGTATGAATTGCAGCGTGCACTTTTAAAAACTATAGATCACCTTTTTTAGTTAATCGGATTGCATTTATCTTTATAGAAACTTTCTAAATAACTGTATAGGGCGCCAATTATCTAATTTTCGGTTTTCTCTTTTACTGTAGAAAAACGTCTTCTTGGCACTATTCTCTCGGAATCTTCGTTTTATTCACGCAGCAATTGCATAATTTTTTCAGTTTCTCCAAAACTATCACTTCTGCTAAAATTCTTCTTTTTTCGAATGCTTTTCTATTTTTCAGATTTCCGTTTGATAGAGTGCATTTATTTTGTGCAATTTGCGTCTAGATCCGTTAGGGAGCGCCGGGAATCGTAAAAACCTGTTTCGCTGCATTCACTGGCTTCGCATGTTGAACTTGCCCCGTAACATCTTGGCTGTGACATCCAGAGCTTCTAGGCGCTTGGTTGCCGCCCCTCGATGCATCCCCCCCCCCCATTTGGAACAAATCTATTCTTTATTTGATATAGCAATTGACAGTTATTACTAAATCTACTTTTCACTTCAAAGCATACTAACTTGGAAATTTAATAAAATTGAATGTTATTTTCTGTTTAGCCTAGTTACTCTCATCTTTCTCAGTTAAGGTCCTGAGTAAGACAATGTTTAAGTTTCTCATTTATTTTCTTCAAACGTGTTGTTATTTACGTATCTTTGCTCATTTATAGAAACTTTCCTCTATAACCAAGTGTGAATGTAAAAAAATTTGCTATGATACATGTCTTACGAATGTAAGTAATCATTAAAATTAAAATTTTATTGTGTGTATTTTCTAAATATTGTTTTTATAGCAATATCTATCGGTCGTATCATCTACTAAACTACTAATAAAAATGCATGGAGTGCTAGAATTCGTGAAACTACAATACAAATTATCGTATCTGTTATTGTTCGTATCATATTCCTTTGAGTTCTTGGAGATTTACACCTCACACTTGTTTGTCGTACAAACAAGAGGTAAACCTCTAAACATTATTATTAATTTTCGTTTTCAACTGGCTTTGTGAACTTAAAAGGATAGAGAACGGAATCTACCCTTCTTCCCATTTCTTACCATTCGCAAAATCTACATGTATGAAGACCATACTTGTTCACTATAGGTAGGAGCAAACACAATTAAGCATTTCCTGTAGAAATATTTAAACACTGCATGAAAAGTTTTCAAATCAAAAATATTCATAGCATTGTCTGCATAAATATTTAAGATATGGCTGCATTCGCTAAAGTTGGAAGTATCCTCCGCTGTGGTGTAAGCATTTTTGTATTCTTACAGGAACAAAGTATTAGACCCTTTCTTCTTCTTCGTGTTCCGTCTCTGCTCCGAAGTTTGGAAACCATTACAGCAATTTATAGTCTTGACGCTGCTGCTCTAAAGATTTGGTTGGAATTACAGTTAAAGCACTCTCTAAGAATACGTAGCCTCGATGTATCCCAATTTGGCGACTTCGTACTGTCTGGAAGGCCATGGCTGTAGGTGAGTTAATGCATTAACTCTATGTTCCAGTTTTTATAATTAATTAAAAGTTATGGGTAAGATAGTACCAAGGAAAGTTTTCTTTTTAGCACCTAATGCTACCACCCAACGGTATTTAAATAGTATTTCATAGAACTTAGTATGTTTTATACTTAGAAGTTTTTCTTATCAAGAGAGGTGTTATACGTATTTCTCAAGTTGAAGATTAGAGTTTTTACCAGCGCCTGAAGGCCACATGCCAGATATGATGGGGTTTTCACTGATACCTGTGCCGTTCTAATAACTGTATTATGATACTTTGATACTATTAAATGCACAATAATTTCAATAGCTTCGCCACTATTTATCTTTGTTCAATGTGCCTAACGTAGCTCTAACATAAGTTATTAACTTGTAACTTTATAGGTCGTTTTACATTTGGCGATCAGGTGTAACTTTTTTGTACCTTTTTTACAAATTGTAACGTTTCTTTATTAACAATTTTAAAAATATGTAATTGGTTGTATTCAAAATTATTCAATTTCTTCATTTAAGCTTGGACTTTTTGGTTTTGCTTTTTGTTTCGTCTGATTATCCGATAACCACATTTCTCAAGTCTGAATCTTAGACACGCTAGTAGAACTGGTTAAATGAGACAAAATAATATTTTGTAACCTTGATTACGACAATATTGCAGGTCGGGATGTTTTAACAAAAACAGTTGTTATATTCAATCAAACTCATAGAACTGCAGTACGTTCCCTATCGAGCAACTTTTATCCCTTGTATTCTAAGGTCCGCATAGACACAATAATCAATTTTTATTTAATGAACGTAGGCTGACTGTCCGATCTCTACAAAAATCTTCAAAATATTTTGAAAGAAAAACCCTCAAGGTCGTCCACACACAGCGTTAGTGGCTAAAATTTATCTCCAGCCGTTCTCGTAAGATTACTGCCAAATGTTAAAGATCAAAGAGAAACCGTTTCACCTCAATTCATATTAAAAGAGAGACGTTTATTGTCCAAGCTTGCCCGAACAATAATTTCGCTGCAGACTTCCTTAATTGATGCAGGTTGTCTCATTTTCGAGTTTTGTAAATTACAACTTCGATGGCCCGGCAATATTTATGTGGAATTTCGGCACAATTTGTAAGCCTTCTTTATTTATGTTTGCCGGTATTGTAATTGGTGTAGTTTACATGGGACTGTTATTAACGTAGCGGTCGACAATTTGTATTTCACTTGAGGGTGACAGTAACTGTGTCAAAACAATTTATAAAACAATCACGTAGAAAGCTATAGCACTCGGAGGGTAGCAGAGTGGACAGTAGCGCTGGCGGTTGTATTCTTAAGAAAGCTTAGCGGACATTATGGAGTTAATGAGCCTACTTCAGGATGAAAAAATGTAGGGACAAATATCTGCATCACTCGTAATTCAAACCTGACGCGGTTAATATTATTTTATATCTGTTGTTATTTATTTACTCTGAATTTCTAATTGCGTTAAACTGGGTTATTCCATTGCATTCATAACCTTTAATGTTAAGGTTGTTAGTACCGGCTTTGGCAAGCAAATCTGCATCCTGAAACTGCTCTGATATTAAGCTTTGAGTAAGACGCAGAGCGTGTGCAGGTAAGGGAATATTAAGAGTCAAGTTGATGTTGATGGTTGCTTGCAAACTCGTTCTGAATACTAATCTAACTAATTGGACCGCGGTAATTACTGGGTACGTTGGCTTACCATCCGTGGTTCAGGCAAATTCTACTTCATATTCTTTATGAGCAGTAGAAAATAAGGCAATTTGTGATTTCGGTGCCCTCAGAACACTTTGCTCTAAAGAGCCCAGCTGACAGAGAGATGAAGATGTCATCTTGACAAAGCATCTCGTATTTAAGTTAGTTTTTTGAGCAAACTATATACAAATTTAGCAACTACATACAACCATATTCTAATCACATACTAATGTTAGTATTAAAAAACTATAAAATAGAGCGTCTCCCTAATCACTTTAACTTGTCCAGAGTCCCAGCTCTGGAAAATATCACAAAATGCAAAACAAAAGGATCTATTTTTCTAAAAAAAATCTATCGACATATTTATATGCCATTAATAAGAAAATATGGCGACGAAAAATTGACATTCGTAAAAATATAAAGTAACAGTGTTTTGTTTGTGGTCTTCATGGAGCTAGAAAAGCCTTCAGTCATACATACTGTAAAATTAAAAAGTCTTTCTGTGTTATCTGTTACTTTCATAATCATAACAATACTAACTTTTTATAATTCTAAACCGTTCGATCAGTTCTCTATATTCTTATAGCTGTTTAACGTCTTGTGGACCTTAAATAATAGCGATTGATTAAATTCATCATCTTTTACTACACTGGGATTATTTATAGCATACATGCAAAATAGGTATTGCGTTGTAAAACATTATGGAAATACATGGAAAAATTAACACAGTAGTCCCATAAGGCTTACATCTTCATTCATTGTTATTTTTAATATTTATTAACGATTTGCCAGGATGCATTCAGAATGTCATATCAAAGACTTTTAACAATTATAGATTATTGGAATATACGGACAAATATTTATGCATTATTTATGAGTGGAGTATGACTTATAAACGGCTTTTTAACACCTCTAAATGTCACAGAATAGTCATTATGGAAAAATAAAATCAAATGCTATTCAATAAATCAAGTCAACGGCATTCATCTGTTTAAAATAGAAATTATCAAAAATACAGACGGTTATTTCAAATTAAAATGCGAGTCTCATATTAAAGGAATTTATAGTGGGGCGCCATGCAGATTTACGTAGCTTAAAATAACAAATAAATTTACAGAAATAAAAGCAATAACAATAATTTATTGTACGATGTCTTCACACCTTTAATCATAAATTACAATTGGCAAAAGTGAAAAAGTGTTAAGATATTTGTTTGGAGATTAGGACAATGGAGCGCAAAGTCTGAAATTAATCGTATAGAAAAATTTTGAAAATTTAGGGGCTAAATATTAGTAATAATATTATTACGCGATACCTTTTGCTGTGCTAAGTTTTTATTTTAAGATTGTTATGCCTAACAGCAATTTTTCCTACGTCTAAATTGACATGAAAAGAATTCACTGTCTCGTCCTATACAACTATGGCTAGACTCACTGCCCAATTTATGTCAAATCCTCAGCAACTATATGGTGAGTAAGGATTAGAAAAATGGCTCGAATAGAACTCCGCACAGATACCATTATAAAAATGGGATAACAACGGTTAACACAAAGCACATATTAAAAGAAAACAAAAACAGCCACAACTAAAAAGACTACATCAAAATTTAGATTACAAAAATAACACTCAGTTAGCATCTTCCAAACTTACCTAAAAGTAAAATTATTTATATCTAACAATTCATTTCTCGCTATATTCAAACAACCTTAAATTTACGGTTCCTAATATATAATGCCAATCAAACTAAGCAAAAATGCTATGACTAAGCTACAAAAACTTTGGAAAGATCATCAAATAACAAGCAACACTAAAATATTAATTGTAAGAACCCTTGTACTCCCTCTTCTGCTGTATGGAGCCGAGTCGTGGACATCAGTAAAAGAAAGAGAACGTAAAAGAACTGAAACTTTTGAGATGTGGTGCTGGCGAAGTTTGCTGAGAATACCTTGGACGGCAGAAAGAACTAATATATCTATATTACAAGAACTTAATATAAATGAAGGCCCCTCTACTATAGTGTATAAAAAAATTCTAAGACGCGGCAACTGTCTTGAAAAATTAGTGGTGGAGAGTCGCGTTGAAGGTTGCAGATCCCGAGGAAGGTTACCGAAAAGATGGCTAGACCCAATCAAGCGGTAATAAGAAAACCAATTCAACAAGTTGTGACGTGAAATAATATGCGGAATCATGTAAGCAAATAAAAGAATTGAATTGATTATTTTACTGAATCGGAAAAGCAAAGATCGTTAATAAAAGGTGTCTCCTTTGGCAATCCACAAATCAATGTTCCTAAATGTAATACGCGGCCATGCCGCTTATCACAAAGCCTTTGGATAACTAAACACACTCATAACTGTATAAAATCAACGCTTCGCCTTCGCCCAACGCCATGGGCGTTAGGCTCAAACTAGTTCCATATACTACTTTAACAAACAATTGTACTAGTCAAATGAAATCCAAAATTGAAATGTTCAACTAATCGAAGGCAGCAAAGTTCGTTGACTATAAACAAATTTGAATGCGTGGAAGTATTAAACCAAGTTGAACGAGCTATTGCTGGGATTATTTAATATTACTACCAATTTTCTCTGAATTGTAAGCTTCTAATGGTTTGGAAGAAGCACGCAGGTCTTGTGGGTAGAGGAAGTACAGCGATGCCATGCGCAGATAGATCAGCAAAACAAAATAAATCCAGCAGGTCGGACAGCAGCGCTATGGTATGTGGCTTGTTTCGAGATAGGCGGTCTCCCCACGTCTAGAAGACAGATGTGGAGTACGAAAAAATGACACAGAAATCAGACTGACACTAAAAAAGGCATGAAGCCAAGAGAGGCCTGCAAACGCATTATTCGCATGTCAAGCAACGTGAAACAAATGATCGTTACACATACCTGCAGGTGACAATCGGTCAATAGAAAAATGCCAGCTAACCATGGAAAATATGCACGTCGGCGTCGCCCAAAAAGAATGAGAATTCGCTCTTAGATTAGTTTAAACACAGCATAATAGTTGCACTCAAAACAAAATTGCTTGATTAGTATTTATTGCTTTAATAAATTGTACACAAAAAGTATATCTAATCTTGCATATTATGCAAACTTAAGCGTACAATATAAAAAGCATGTAAACGACAAATGCAGCATCACATCATATCATAGCACTGACAGAATAAACAGTATACTTGGAGACAGCACTTTTACAGAAGACGATAGTATACACGTAGTTGAATGAATCTAACATCTAAAATAAACAAGGATAATTTGGATTCAGAAAAAAATTGAAAATACACTTTAATTATTATCTAACCTGCTTAACTTCTTAATTCGAAATGTTCCGGGGAAAGTCTATTTTCGTTATCAACAGAACAAAAGGTATTACATCAAAGTAAACAAACAAAAATTTTTCTGGAATTATATTCAAAAAATATCATGAATTGCTAATTGAATCGATAATGAGCGTATATTTAGCCTTTTCAGATTTTAGTAGCTTCTACTTAAATAGAAATATATTTTTTAGAAACGTGGAAAAGCCGACTGAAAAAAAATAAATGTAGTTCTACCACCGCAAAACTAAATGGCTAGTCAGGATTGTATAAAAAGTTACTAATAGAATACCTTTTTATTAGTCAATAATTTAAGAAAACAACTGAACTTTGTAGCATCTCTAAACCAAAGGAGTCATAAATTCGCAGATACATTTTAATAATATTTACCCATCGTCATCAGAATTCCTATGTACACCTCTGGAGAAGAAAATTCTATATACACTATCAATATGACATTATCCTAAACATGCTACTGTTATTGTTACAGTTTAATTTGTATTCATACTGACTCAATATAACACATGGAAAAAAGGAAAACGACTGCAACAATGTATTTTAATAACATATCGAAAATGTATGTCTATGATAGAAGAAAAAATCCTTGAGACATAAAATGGTGAAAATTGCATATTTTTCGTGTGCCATAGCATTTTGCATACATTTAAGGTGGAATATATTAATTTTCAAAAAATGTATGTATAGGTTTTCTTATAGACTCACTTGTTGCCATGTTATTCTTAGTTTGATTAGCTAGCCGCTATCGCATAATAATAATTTTGGTATTTATTAGTAATGTGAAATGGAAATAACTATTTTTTATGACAGTTTATTAATTTTTAAATAAAAATTGTCAAGGGCTTTACTTAAAATTTCGATGACCCAAAACATTTTGAAAAATCAAAGGAAACTAGAGGTAAAAATATCTTAACATTCCTACTAATACTGTAACAGTAATAGGAAACAACTAGTAGTGCGAATTACACCAATTTGCAAATAAAAAGGATATTACAGGCGGATTCTAACGTCTCAGCGCCTGCGAAAGCGATTTCAACGGGTGGTAGCAGGCCACGCGTAAGCTGCCTGCTTATTTCATCCTGCCGCGGAGGAATGCCTCTCATCTAAGCAATGCGACTGATTTAGATTCAACACGCTTATTTTTATCCACTGTTGTCTCTTTTACAACATTGACCCTTTATCTGTTGGGTCCAATTTTTGTCATGACTAAAACATGAGCTATGTGCAAATTACTACTTTTATCTATTCATTAGTTAAAGCAAAACCAGACAACATTTTATATTTTAAGGTGAACACTCTGAACATATTTGATCGAAAGTATATTCGGTTTCGTGTTAGGTAGGCATATAATCCGCATGCATAACATCCTCCAACAAATAGTTTTTGAGTTATACCGGCAACAGGCAGACAGACAAATGGACGGAATTGAGAAAACCAGATTTGTGTCATTTAGGGACCCTAAAAAGTGAAGGTCTGAAGAAATCTCGGAAGGTGATATTGTGCGATTACAATACTTTCTTCCCCCTTTAGACGAGGAATTTGAAAATATGAAGGTTTGTAGAATCAACGTACTTCCACAAGTATTCAGTAAAATATTTATGTATTCGTAAACGTCCGTATTTTCTACGACCAGATATATAACAAAAAATCAACGCCCGTTTTTCAGATATAACCGAAATTAAGACAAATGAGATCAAACTGAGATATTTCATTAAGTAACAAACGACTTCCGGGATTGGACCGTGTCATGATTGAGATCGAGGAACTCAACGTTTCGCCCACTTTCGTAAGGGGCTTCATCAGGAGGAAATAGCAAAAGAGCACGGTAACTCAACGTGTTAACCACGCCAGAGGCGAAACTCTGCAAGGAAAAGGATAAAATAGCACGGTAACTCAACGTGTGAACCACGTTAGACGCGAAACTCGACTCAGCTTCTGGCGTGGTTAACACGTTGAGTTACCGTGCTCTTTGGTTTTTCCTCCTGATGAAGCCCCTTACGAAAGTGGGCGAAACGTTAAGTTCCTCGATCTCAATCATGACACGGTCCAATCCCGGAAGTCGTTTGTTACTTAAAACGAGATATTTCATTTTATGTATTAATGTACTTTCGATCCACTACCTTCACAACTGTCACAACCTGTAAAATTTACTTAATTAACATTCTTTTTCACTCTCTCAGCAATAGTTCTCTTCGGATGTCCTCTTCTTCGCCCTCTGTGCACCTCAATTTTCATAGCCTTCTGTTTAATGTCGCTCGTCTTTATTTTTTTCCTGCCTCCTAAATTCTTATTCTATCGAATCTGGTGACCATGAACCCTCTCTTTTTTTTGTCATACATCCGACTTATTTCAACCGCACTTCATTCTGTTTCTCACATCTGCACCAACGCCTCGATTTCATTCTAGTATATACCTCAAGTACTTATAAGATGCGAAGGAAGAAAATTATCTTTCGTCAATTCTAACGAGTCTCCTTCCTCTGAAAAGCAATTCCTGTGGACGGCTCTATTTTTGTTAATTTTCAACCTGCATTTTTCCAAAGATGCCACCCAGGCGTGCAGGTTGGTTTGGATGGCTTCAATGTTTTTAGAGCATCATCTCCAAAAACGATATTTTATGGTGGTTTTTTCTAGATGTATGTTGTTATTGCATTCATGACTTTGATGAATAAGAAAAGACTCTTCTCTATAAAAACCAATAAACTTAGTGGGAAACCTTGTGGGTGTTCAACCTCAACTCGGAATTGCTGACTGTTTCCGGAAAGGATACTTACATAGGTTCTATATTTCTTATACATGCTTTGGATGATGTAGCTTTGATCAAAGGTGTTTCCTAGGTTACTGAAGATCATCTCCAAAGTCACATTATTTTATAAAAAAAATTCCATAAACACTTTCACAGAAAATATGTCATCCATAGTTCCTCTTGTTGGCATGAAACCTAGCTTGTTTTCAATAATATTGTACTAAATGGCTATTCTGAGTCTTCTTTCTATACGGTGTAACTTACCAATTTTATTGGCCTAGAGTTCGCGCAACCTCTGCCTACACTCATTAGGTATTCCCTTCTCAAACGTAACCTAATTCTGAAAATTGAGATTATTCATCGCAATTAATCCTAGTTACAAAAATTGAGATTGGTTACATATCACTCATAGTGGCAATTTGATTCGTTTAAACTAAGAATAGTTATTTGTGCAACAAGTGTAAGATTTTCAATTGAGACATAGCTTACCAGCAGTTTAAAAATTGGTGTAAAGGAAAACTGTGAAGATGATCAATGAAAAAGATGAGAAGTTTGATATTACGATAACTCCTCTTAGGAAAAAATCAATAGAGCAGCAGTCTAAAAAATCCAATATTCAACAAATTTAAATTAACCAAATCATATGATGGAACCTACTTGATGATGAAAATAACACTTATATTGAAAACTTTCTTCTTTGTATTAGATGTCCTTATCCCAAATTTTTCGCTTATCTAGATTGACATAATGTAATAAACTAGTTTGAAAGTATTCTCTGTCTGAAGTAATTCCTGAACCTTTGGTCGACCTAAATGCAAATCAAGCAATAATTGGCATATTTACACTCCTCGTCCAAAATCGCCAGACCCCACAAGCGAGCGGCTCGAGATAAAGAGATAAATTATCGCACAGCATTTCTGATATTCTGGCTGTTGATAATTGTACTGCAGTCGCGGCTTTCGTACAGACAAGGACGATCCGATGTTGCGTAATTTATAAACGCATATTCACACGTACAGCGACTTCCAATCAATACTGCTCTGCCTCGGGAACCCGCAGAACGTCTTTAATTGCGCGTTACGGCTTACTTATTCTCACCGCCATAACATCGGTAATTATTTCATGAAATTGACATTAAGAGTTTACGTGCGGACGTGGACAAGCAGTGGGAATTGCGGATCATCGGAGGCGGTCACATTTGAGGACCGCTGCTTGAGCGCCCTTCAGGTCGGTTTTCGAGAACCTGCTCGGAGCTGGCGCTGTTCCAAGTATTAATCTTAATGAAGCCGTGCGCCATGTACAGATATAAAATAGTTACAACTTTATTAAATTCGCTGATTACCAACCTCCTCCAAAGATTACACGTTATTTAGGAGAGATTTTACGGCTGTCCTGGACTCGAAACTAATATACGTGTGGTCTTAACAGCATCGTGAGACGATTAATTCTGGATAAATTAAGTAAAAAGTTAATGCACACGGCATACCCGACCCACGTACTTCTTAAAGTAATCCAGCTGCAAGATTATCAAAGTGATAAAATCGTCAACATAGCTATGACAGTTGCAATCCACATAAATAAATAAAAAGTGTGAGGTAAAAAATAATTCTTTTTACTACCTTCCCTGCAAGTGATCCTTACACTGTCTGATTTGAGGGATGTAGGAAACATTTACAAAACTTGTTACAGTTTCCATGACAATGTACTTACTTCCCTAGAGAAGTGAATTACTTACAACCCGCATTTACATAATAAAATGAAGAACTTGTAGTCTTCCCCACAAATTTAATTAGGTGATAAACGAAGTTACAGAA
This sequence comes from Agriotes lineatus, assembly GCA_940337035.1. NCBI lineage: Eukaryota > Metazoa > Arthropoda > Insecta > Coleoptera > Elateridae > Agriotes > Agriotes lineatus. Next base: position 91,400 of record CALNHX010006230.1, read on the forward strand.
TGTGTGCGTGACTAGTTTCGACAGTTGTCATCCTCAGACGCAACATTTCCAATGGCTAAAACGATTAATGTTAGGACAAACCCTAATAGTACCAAAATAGACTTACCTAAAGGGTAATCATAGTAACACTATGTGAAAAGAACAAGTAACATTTTGGGCCTGATGGGCAAATTCAAAATTTGAAGGTTATAAACTTTGGATGGTACAAAGGACAAATGTCTGTAAAAAAATTAACGCTAAATACAAGATAACTTAATCGAAAGTAATATCTTACCATGACATGGATAAAACTAAATAAGACGATTAACATCTCAGGCAACCATTATAACATGTGTAAAACTAGGTATTAAATTTGCTAAAAACAAACATGCGAAAATTAGACAAATGACAGGTTACAATCAAAATATATACTTACAGAGGAAGAACAATATTTATAAATCAAAATGTTAACATAGATTTAATCTTACTTTAAACCAAAATTTTTTTCAATTTAATAATTCTATTTTTAAACAAAATACTGGTCTTGCAATGGGATCAAATCTTTCACCACTTTTAGCTGAAATTTTCATGAAAAGCCTTGAAGAACGTTTGTTCAAGTATGACATATTCATCAATAAAATAGTGTTTTGCAGACGTTGCGCTGCGCTCACTCAGGCATCAAACGGTTCTCGGTAGTGTAAATCTTACGTACATCCCTTGTAAAGTAATATAATTTCTTGAGCAAAACATGGCCTTTTTTCTTGAATATTTTGTTGCAATTGCCCCTAAAAGGTTAAATTGAAAAAAATTTTGGTTTAAAGTAAGATTCAAAAGTTTAATAATGCAATCAATTTGATCTACGCTGAGATTACTATGAGAATGTAAAGAATCGGAGACTAATTTAACTGATTCAGTAGCAGGTACACTAGGAAATAAATTGGACACATCAAAGGAAAGTAATAAAAAGTTGTGTTTAAACTCAACTAACTGTAAAACATTTATTAGCTCCAAAGAGTTATTAATAGAGTAATGACTTTTATAGTTAATATGAATTCTAAGAAAATAATTAAGAAATGATGATATTTTCGAAACAGGTGTGTCAATAAAAGAGCAAACAGGTCTCATGGGGACCTTGTCTTTGTGAATCTTGGGGAGGCCATATAGACGAGGCATAATGGGATTCATGGTTAATAATTTATAATAATTGATTTCCAGTGTCCAAAGCATTTCACGATAGCTGTATACTGTGGACCTGACTAAACTACAGAATTTTTGAAAAGAAAAGGATTCAACGCTAACAATCTCAAAATCGGGGGAGCTCAAGAAATCCAACATTTTGTCTAAATAATCAGTTTTATTCAAAATAACCAAACAATTCCCTTTGTCCGCCTTAGTAACCAACAAATTATTGTTTTTAACCTTCTTGTTTAAAATTATTAAGTCCTCATTGAAATGACCTACGAATTGAGTTTTCTTATTGTTAGATAGAGGAGTTTTGCATTTAAATCTGTTGAGAGTGGAAGAACAAGAGGTAATCAAGATGTTAGAATCTTCTGGATTACAATTTTTGATAATGGTTTCAGTAGTGATGACTAAATCTTCAAATTGATTTTGATTAGGGTGAAAAGGAGGGCTGAATTTTAATCCATAGTTCAATAATTGATCCTCTGCCGGAGAAAAATTGACGTTAGATAAATTCAAAACTCTAGGGTGAAACTTATGATTAGAAAAATTAGTAGGTGGTTTGTTAATATGAGGATTTTTGTTGCGTAATGAGCTAAGTTTATTCAAAAGTTTGTTAAATAGATCATTGCCAAAAAGGACC